>JAOTRA010000001.1:9356663-9370706 GCA_026260255.1 Pseudolaguvia tuberculata | reverse complement strand
CAGAAAGATCCCGGCCCGGGATTCGAACCCGGGACCTTCTTGTTGTGAGGCGACCGTGCTAACCACTACGCCACCGCGCCACCCATAATCCTTTTTATTATCATCATTTGTTCTAATTTAATTAAATGATGTTTACCTGATGAGGTGCTCCAGCTGGAATAAACACTGCATCTCCGAGAAACTGGACAATGGACCAGCCCTGAACTCCATACTCTTCATACAGGCGGCGGCGCAACACCTGATCCAGGTACCAGCTCTGGTCGTGGATTGGGTCGTGATCAGGAGGGTTCTCCTGACCCTGCTCCTCTCCCACCTTTAACACAACAAAAGTTTCTCAGTAAAGCTGAAGCCCGATGTGGACAGACTAGGATGCTGCATTAGAGATCAGAACTATTAGGTGTCGTAAACTTTCCCTCCATTAATATCGTTAAAGAAATGGAAATGAATAATTGATGGAGAAGTGAACGGTTTACCCTTTGAACTTATCCATGGGTTTTACTATAAATCACAGTGTAGATAAATGAGGAATCAGTTTTACATTACATTGTTTGTTTGATATCCAAATAGTACATTTATGGCCACAGCTGCATTTACAGATGTTGCCCGTGTCAATACGACATTAGTGTTGATTTTCTTCCGACTCACCTTGCGTAGGAGCTCCCGGATTTTCTCAGCATCTTTAGCAGCATAGATGTGCCACAGAGCTCCTGGTTTCTCCTTCCCCTCATACGCCCTCCTCTTCGTCATCTCATCCACATCCCCCTCTTCAATGGTGATTGACACCTCTGTAGTCAAAACAGAGTGTTCAGGGTTCCAACACAAACACAGTAAAGAAAAAGTCTAATGGTGATGTGTGTCTGTTACAGAAGGGGCTTCAGAATGGCAAATCAGGCTTTTTCTCTTTCACACCCAGGACTTCAGAAATCACAAACTTTCTTACTTAACCGTGTGGAATTGAGTATGCGAAGCGAGAAGCATGAAAGTACGAGAAGCAGTACGCCAGAAGTTTCCAGATATCCTACTACCACTCTACTTTCTTATGAGACCACAAAAAGGACAATGTCAAATATGCAGAAAAATAGTAAAGGGCAGTTTCCAACCACCAACAGAGCAATATGAAGCTTAGAGGTTTTTCTCGAACCTGCACCTCAACCAAGAACACAATATCCAAGCAACAAAATTATGAAAGGGGGGGGGGGAAGCTGAAACATGACATCATTGACTTGCGAAAACATTCAAAGACAAAGAACAGCCAAGTGATGAAACGCTGCATTAAGAGGAGAGGAGAGCAGATCCGACCTACTTTATTCGACTTGCATTAAAATTAGAGAAGAGGCAGAATACAGACTTGGACCCTGACCTGTTTTTAAGTGCGTGCGTGTGTGTGTGTGTGTGTGTGTTCATTAAACTACAGGTGAGTGGGATCTTCACAATCTTGATGAAAACATTCCCAGTGGCGAAACCGACTGTATGTGATATTTGAAGAATAAAAAGGTTCATCTGTTTTAAAGTAACGCAGAGGTTTTAAGCTTACTTTTAACTTAATATTTTGCAGGTTTACTTTAAAAACATTTATTGTTGATCCATTTTAAAAAGTTTTAATCCGTATTATTACATTTATTTGTCAGTTTCTCCATGCAGATGTTAGCACCCATGTGAGAAGACGTGCCAAATGAGCGGCATCTTCTGCTATGGATCGAATTTCCTTTTATTTGTGAATGAAATTGTCCATTTGTTTTGACACTGTCTGTCCATCCATCCGTCCTAGACATGCTTGTATGTGTACGGGGAAGAGACACAATTTCCCAAACATTCTTGACAAATTACCAGCAATACTTAAAATTAAAACGTTCCTTTAAACACTCATTAAATGGGAAATTTGGAGTAAACATGCGAATGATTGTTGATCTGATTTAGGGGTTAGCATGAAATACTAAACTAGTTTTTAATGTTCGTAGCATTTTCAGTGCGCGTGTGTATGAGACAGCGAGAGAGAGAGAGAGTGTGAGTGAGACAGAGAGAGAGAGAAGATTAAAAAGAAGAACAGGACATTATTCTAAAATCATGCCCATTTGGAAAACAAGTGTTTTTTAAAAGAAAAAGAAAAAAAAAAAAAGCACAAAAAAAAAAAAAAAAAGCACAGACCTTTATATCCAGCAGGATCTGCTTCTGTGAATGAGAAATGGGGCCACAGTCAAAGAAAGCAAGACCCCGAGCACCTGAACTAAAGGTGGTGAGGTGACTACCAGGATGCTTTTAATCTAGACGTCATTTGCAACTTAAAAAAAACCCAAAAACGGTTAGTAGTCAACTTATCTGTGGTTAGCGGCTAAAATAATTTCTTAAATTCCGTTGCTGTTAAAAGTAAATCAGGAGAAACTGGCTTTATCACTTTAATAACAAACTCAGAAAACCGACTTAATGAGTAAATACAGATTATTAAAAAAAGAGGCTTGGGGTTTACGTTCTTCGTATTTCATATGGTTCATAGCAGATGTGATGGTGAGACAAACGAAATCGAGTCTAAAAATGTGATTTTAAATATTTGTGGCTTACTTATAACTTACTTTCAGGCTACCAAAGAATGTAAGCTGCCTGAAAGGCATCCAGAAATGGAAAAAATGTATAGTATAAATAATAGTGAAAAATCGAGTATTTCGAATAAAGAGTTTTTGTACACTGAGGTCAAACGTTTGGCACATTAAATAAAAAATTGCAGCTCACATTGTGTTCATCATAAAATAATTTAGATCAGGTTCAGAGTTGATTTTTTTTTTTATCAACGATAGAAGAGAAATCCAGATAACTGTATACAAAATGTACAAAGATGAAGGTTCAAGGCTGTAGCGAATACTTTATAAATGGTAAAAGCTAATGTTTAATGTTTAATACAGGTGGGAATGCAGAGAAAATACATTCTTTTGAATTATAGACAAAGGACGGAGCAAAAAAATAATAAAAATGTTGTGGTCTGTGCAGATCTTTATACCTTCCACTTTTACACATAAGAACATAGAACTTTATCATATTTAATAACGACCATCACAAACACCATAAGGGCTTACCGTTTTCATGGTTATCATCTCCGACTGGTATTCCTACATACACCATCACATTAACAGCATCCGACACATCCAGATGCAAGTTAGTCGTACCAACTTTCCTGTCTTCGGTTGATATGAGACCTGAATTAAAAAAAAATAAAATACAAGTTTAGTAAAAAGGCTTTATGTGGAACTTTCAGAATAATTGCACAGTAGTGAATCTGTATGAAATAAAAAGACAAATACAATAGATTTGAGTATCGCACATTATGAGGTCAATGATAAAATAAAATATATTGTGCAGTTCTAATGCAAAACAAAAAGACATTAAAATCTAACCATAAGCATTGTACATCTTGGGTCCCAGATCAGGACGCACAAAAAAATTAGGAAGACGGGATGCTAAGTTAAGTCGTCCATCTCTCTTCGTATACTCAGGTAGAGGAAGATTTTCCATAAGGTCATCAAACCTAATAACACAAAGGTCAAGGAATCAGAGTATACAATTCTGGCAGTATCGTAGCAATTCATTATTATTGTTATTGTCTTTACCGTGTAGGCATCATGTCTCGGAAATCTTCTCCGGGTGGCCAGTCTTTAAGTTTCAGGACCATTGCCTGTCCGTCGCTACCTTGCAACCGTTCTGCAGAATTCATACACATAATAGATCAAAATTCAACACAAAACTATTTACAAATACATACAATCTATTTTCATGTTTGTAAGAATGAGCAAACGTTTAAAACCCAACAGTCTGCATGCAGGAGTCAATTAAACAAAAAGCACTTACTAGAAATGACCTGGAAGCCGTCCCAAAAGTCTCGAACCTTGACATCGGAGATAATTGAGCAGTTCCTGCAGTTGACCAGGTCTACATCCTGATCTCCAAACTCCTGGCTGAAAGCATCCGGCATCCACAGACCACTCTTAAGTTTCTTGTGGATACCAGAGACCAGCACCGGCTGCACAAAAAGACAAGACTCAAAGACATTCACCAGTAACGATCCTGTTCCTCAAGAGTTAAATCCCCATCCTAATCTGAACCCCTGAACAAGAACCATACTTTTATTCAAAGATCTGCTTACCTGGCCCTGTTTCCAACACTCGCGGAAAATCTTCCAGTTGTTGCTGTTGCTAGGGTCTTGCAGGCAGAGGAGACGGCCATCACATAACCATGTGTGGGAGGTGTGGGGTTCGAGCACGCTCAGCCCTATCATCCCTTCTCTGCGTGTCACACTGCCTGACTCACTGGCCTCTGTTGGCCCAGAGACACGACGACTTTCTGCTTTTTTGTTTTCTACCACAGAAGCAATGATGTGGTCCAGGATGGTGGGTAAACCTCCCTTTGCTTTATCAGTCTGTCCAGAAGAATCAACCAAACAGATTACTCTTCTTTTCAGAACATTCAAAATAACTATTTCAAATATATACACTGCTTTGATAAAGTCATGGAGTACACCAACTCACCCCTCCTGAAGAGGAGAATACTGAAGGAAAGGGCACTCCTCCATCAGGTGCCTGAGGCAGTTTGCCTGGGCCAGAGTTAAGCAAGTCTCGCAGGCTGGTACCTTCGGCTTTAGGCTGGGTCGGTCCAGAACCCAGCAGTAGGCTGTTGAAGAGCTTGGGAGCCGGGCCTGCTGGTTTAGATAAACTGTTGAAAGCCTCCAGACCGAAGGGAGCAGAAAGGTCACGACGCATCATAGCCCGGAGGGAACCAGAATCTTAAACAACAGACCAACAGTGAGTTTAGAAGAAGAGAGACACCAGCAAGTTCTTTTGGCATGTTTAAGGCATGGCAAAATACAGCAGTTTGAAAAACAAGTAAAAATAAAAGAAATAAAAAGCTGATTTTGTCACAAAACAAGTTACCTTTAGAGTCGTCTTTAGCTTTCTGTGTTGCTAGGTCAGCCAGCCAGTGCAGTGCGGAGGAGTTACCCTTCAAATCTTTAGAACCAGGCGTAAGGACAACAGCAGACCCTGTTGTGCTGTTGTTGCCAGATGTGTCAGCAACGTTTCCCTCTCCAGGTTCTACTTTCACTGTTGGAGCAGTCACAGGATCCCCATCTGGACGAGGAGTCGCGGTGGCCCCATTTCCTGTGATTGAGGCTGAACCTGACTGCAAGATCAAAAAAAAAAACAAAAAAAACTTTAAATCCTTTACATTACAATAACATTATAAAATTCTACACTATATACTGTCATTACAGAGAAAACAACATGACAGAATTAAAGATTCAAAGCATACTTGTGCAAGGCCGTTAGGCACATTAGGCCGTGCCAGTGGTTTGTTATGCCTGTTGGTGCAGGGACAGTTGGCCTTAATTCCCCACTTGCCACGGGCTGCATGTACCATGTCCCCAATATTGTACAGAGCTAGAGAAAGGTGGCAGCGAAATCCAGCAGTCATGAGAAAGATTGTTACTGTCATTTCAGCAAACATCATTTATCACACATGAAATATTCATTATATGAATAAAATCAAAATAATAATAAAATATTTGTCTTACTGACTTTCTACCACAATCATAACGTTTTCACTTGGTAGCCATGCCTACCTGCGCCAGGTATAATCTGAGTGGGCATGAGGTTCTGGGGTTCATGAGACTGGCCTTTTGCACACTTTAGCCAGGAAAATACTTCATCGTCTGGGTTGTCATCCACCTCTAAAATAACAAAAAGGTAATTATTGAAAAAAGTGTTAATAAACTAAGTGTTAATCATTAGGGAGCATAACGCCTTGCTCACCATCTTGTGGCTGGTTCCTTCGTAGCCGGTAACAATCTAGGCATACGCCGAAACCACATTTGCGACACACCCAGTGGATGTTGAAGAGCGTCGTCTCGCACACATCACACATCTCGCGCACACCTCTGACTGCACGCTTCCATGCTACCTTTTCTGCTCGAACAAAGACATGACGCAGCAACATTCAGGGAAGAGCAACAACTGGACTCGTCTCCATAAATACAAACAGTAACTTACGGTGAGGTTCTACCATCATCATGGCCTCTTTCTCAGACATGACTAGTTGGCAGAATTGGTCACCCACGTTGGCCAGGATGTACTTGGATGTGTCCAAGTCGAGGCCCTCCTGTGCATTTGGGGACGGCAGCCATAAACCCATGGCCATGCTGTCACTCTGCTGTGGAGTCAAAAAGCCCTCTACACGAATCACTCCCTTCTTGGTGAATGCTAGCCTGTGTATGTGGAAAATAATCATTTAAGGTCAGGAATATTTGCATATATTGAAATGATTTATCATCATTATTTAACATTCTATTGTGTATTGCATTCATCCTCAATTTTATTGACCTGCGAAACTGGAAGAAGCGACAGGCCACGTTTGGGTCATCATCCTCCTCATCCTGTTCACGAGATTTCCTGTAGCGCTCAAGGCGACACTCACGACACTTGTGCAGGTGCGGAGCGACGTTTATGCAGGAACCATCTTGCAGAAATGCTTCCCCAGATTGCTTCAGACGTCGCACCTTATTTTGGTCCTTCAGTATTGACTGACCGACTGCAACACAGCAACAGAACAATCCTTAACTCACTACTTACAACCTACATTCTGAATTGTCAGCATAAAATTCAATACAACCATAATGTTTAAAATAAATAAATAAATAAATAATCGCAGTAATCTATGAATTTTACCTTTAAAAGGTTTGCTCCGTGGTCTGCCCTTAGCTGCATGGGCTTTTGCCTTCTGGACATCAGACCCATCTAAATTTGCTGAGTGCATGCCAGAAATTTGCGTTTGTTCGCTGGCATCTTCAGGCTCACTCAGGTCAGACAGGTCACTGTTGGAACTGGAATCAGAGTCTTGTTTGCTGGATTGACCACGATCTTCCAGAGAAAACTTTTGTGATGGTCGGTCAAATGGCATAGGAGCTGCCAGACCCTCTACAAACACGCTTTCGGAATTGGCGAAAGACCCAGTCGCACCATCGGTGGCCTCTTTGTTGGGCTTGATCTCTTGATCATCTTTGTTTGGTGGCATAAACGATGCAGGAGAAGAGGAAGTGGAGCAGCTGGCAAACTGGGAAGATATTATTCCCTTGGGATGTTCAACCATGGTAAACAAATTTGGCTGGCCATCAGTGGTCAGTGGACCTTGGCAAGGAATACTAGTGCCTCCTGAAGGCTGAGCAGTAGACACTGATGAAGATGGGTTTGGATTTGTCAGCCCGCTTAATGGACTATTTGAGGCTGCTCCAGTATAAGCAAGAAAAGGATTAGCCTCTTTTGAGGCTGCCAAAAACAAGTTCTCGTGAGGTTCTGAACACTTGCTGCCTGCAAGCAGACCAAATCCACTAGCAGGGCTAGCACTGCTAACAATTCTCAGACTAGCACTAGGACTGGTTAGTGCGCTGGGGGCCCCTCCAAGAGAGGTCCCAAGCCCTAAAACAGGTTTAGAAATGTCCCCCGGACCCAAAATAGAGGTGCTGCTAACAGCTTGTGGGAAACCAGGGGCCAATTTCACCAGTGCGTCTCCTACTGCTCCAAAAGATTTATTTATTAGAATTCCATTACCTGCTGGCTTGACGTCAGGCACTTTGGGCTGCTCGTTTACAGAGGCCAGGCCCCCAGCTGGTGCAGAACCAAAAAGTCCTGCAGATGCAGAGGCAACAACTGCCTTTTTAAGGCCCTCAGAAGCTGTGGCGTGTTTAAAAAGGTTTGATGGCTCCTTGCTAACGTTTTTTGCCAAGGCTGTAAAATAGTTAGTGTCCTTAGACTGGTTTTGAGCAATACTTGAGCTGGAAGTCTGCGACTGAGACATACACTGAAAGAATAAGTTCTGCGACGTATTAGATGCCTGTTGCTGAGGTTCTTGTGGTTTAGCAGAAAATAAACCAAAGGGTTCCTTGTTTTCCTGGAAAGATCCATTTGTCTGTGCGGGAACGTCACCAAACACAGCGCCACTGGACTGCTTAGGCTGGGAAGGACTGATTCCCAGGACAGCGAGGGAAGTTGCTTTGGGAGTCTAAGAAAAATATGATAAATCACCTTCTTAGAAATCATTCAAAACACTCAGATCAGTTATAACAGATCATAACAAACACTGTTTGAAGATACATACATAATTTTTTTTGATGAATGATAGAATCCACGTACAAGTATAGAACTAAGATATTTATTAAAGGATGTCAACGGTGGTACCACTGACAAGCTAACAAGTCAATGTGTTTACCTGACTTGCCTCTGATAGCGTCCCCCAAACAGGTGCTTGCTGGTTGATTTCTGGGGTTGCAGAAAGGACCACACTAGGAGCGTTGTCCTGAGAGGGTGAAGAAATGGTTACAGGACCAGGAGATATCAGAGGAGCAGATCTGGGAAAGGCTGAATGGACTTCATTGTCTCTTTCAGATGGTAGGGCTGTGGAAGTGAGCTTAGGTGCAGGAGCCCCGGGGACCAAATTCGGCATCTGACCAAAAGAGGGAAAAGTGGGACAAAGGGCAGATGGAGCAGGCTTCAGAGGTGGCGGAGTCATAATGGATGTGAGAATTACTGTGGTTCCGAGAGAACTTTTGTCTTGGCTCAGGGTGGCACTGCCGTTCTCCTTAATGACACCGGTAGACCTGCTGTTGGAATGGTCCTGAAAGGAAGAATTGTTGTTAGCAATGTAAATTTCTCCTACTGCCTGAAATGACAACTGCAAGTGCCCCTTTGCCCCTTTATTACTGTTGATTCGCTGTCTGAAGTCACTGAACCACTGTTACTCCGGGAATTTGGCTCAATCTCGCCTGTTCCTTTGAATCGTTTCAGGGTCACGTCCTCATCTCCGTCTGAAGCCGTCCGCCGTCGACGTCCACTCTCGCCCTTGGCGCCGTCTGCTTCCTTCTTTTGCCGATCCTGAAGAGCAAAGAAACATCAGTGAGTGTAACTGCAAGTTTTAATTTGACAGTGCCAACAATGTCATGTGTCGCTAAAAGTGTTTTACCTCGTCTGCTGCATCCACAGCAAACGTTACATGAATGACTCGTGGATCAACTACCTGTGTCTCTTTTTTCTGAAATGTAAAATCATAAAAGAAAATTAACTTTACTTGCTAATAAATATTTAACAGATAAAGATTATAACTATAATGTACTAAGTTGTATGGTAAAAAAAAAACAAACATGGTCCATGGTTATCTCCATAATGTGCTTGACAGGATCGTGCTGAGACACGAGCCCCTGCGCCCAGGGTTCTTCAAACTCAGGCTGGTAAACCCGCACCCTCCGGCCCTGGATTGTGAACGTTCCTATCAAAAAAAAGAAGACAACATTGAGAACTTTAGTTGAATAGCCAGCACAATCTAAGATAGGCTACAAATCATTTTACAGGTCAAGACTGCTGACCTTTTCTCAGAATCTCCTGCAGCTCGGATTCACGTTGCCAGCTGCTAACTGCTGCTTGGAGTGAAGGCTGCTCCTGCAAGAGTGGATGCCTCACATCTTTTTCAGCCTGCACAGGAACAAAATAACTGACCTTGATGTAATGTATACACAGGCAGATGTTTTTAAGCCAACACTTCACTCTGAGAAAGAATCTTGGGGCCAAAGTTAAAATCCAACTAAACTTTTAACCGAAACAAACTGGACTTTGTCTCATTTATTACTCGTTTACAGCTCAAACATTGGAAAAAAATCTATTTTATAGCCAACCTCAAATCTCTGCAGTGAACTTCCACTAGGGAGAAATTCCAGCTTTTTTGTTTCAAAGAACTCGACAGGAACCATGGATCCTAATCCGACACGATCCACAAGTGGCTGAAACACCTGGAGAAACAGCAGGACCTTCTTTATCGGTCAAATGTCTCAAAGGAGTTGTAACAAATGAAGCATATAAAATACTGAACAGCAATATCATCCAAAAAGCAGTGTTTCTTGTATAAGCAAACAAGCTATGATCATTTCCTAGTTCCGCTTATATATTCTCGAGATCCTGAAAAAACTCTTTTGGAATAAGAAACACGTATTACTATATTCATGCCACTAGTGGTGGAAAGAGTATTTAAAGTATTGCTACTTCAGAGTACAATGAGAAAGTAGTGAAAAATATTAAACACAAGGTCCGAGGCATCCCAACAGCTTGTTGTCCTAATCCTGGTCGTCACCTCGTAAATTCTTCAATAACATTGTAAAGCCTCTGGAATATTCCTGAGAATTTTTTGTACACTCACCAGGGCAGGCCAGAGATTAGAAGACATTCCCCCAGATACAGGGACAGATGATTCGCTTACAGGAGCCCATACAATGGTGTTTTCCATCAGTGCTGCTCGAACCTCTTCACCATACACCTGAACCCATGTGCGCTGCCTCCACGGTCTGTCCTCAAACTCCAGGAATACCTACAAGCCCAAGTTTGATTTGCAGTTATGGCAGAAATGTAAAGGCAAATGAAGACAAGTGTAGGTCTAATGGGTTTATGCTGGATAATAAAGATCTCCTATACACATGGAATCATCTTTATTGTGAGTTCTGAGAACTTCTCTCAGAGCTGATACCGGATCAGTACAACTGAAGATTTTAAAAGGGATAGTCACCCAAAAATGGAACCCGTTACCTTAGTGTCTATAGGAAAGTCAGAGAACCGTGAGATTTCTTTAGAAGATATCTTCAATTGTGTTTAGAAGATAAAAGAAGGTCTTACGATATTTAGAACAACACCAGGGTGAATAATTCTGAATATTCATTTTCCGGCAAATTATTCTTCTAATCCAAAATAGAGCAAACAGATCTATTGCAATATCTCAGTTGGAAACAGTGAACAATGCCACAATCACACCGTTTAAATAATTTGACGACCAAGAGGATGTCCTTATTAGCCAACAGGGCAAGTAAGGAATAAGATACTTGGAGACGAGATGTTGTAGGAACAATTACAGGGTAACAGTACAGCAAAAGACTGATAATATTCCTACAAACACATGTTCCAAGATGATTTATTCCTCTTATACCACAGCAATTTAACAGCGTCATTTTTTCCAGTCAAATCTTAGGAAAAACACAAATTTTTCAGGGGGGATTACTGACGATATCATCTGGTAATAAATGAAAAAAATCACATTCAACATGTTTCTGGAAAATGTTTAACAACAACAATAATAATAATAATAATAATAATAATAATAATAATACTACGTTAGCAGAAGAACATTAGAAATCGGGGAGAATTGGACAGCGCTGTGGTATAAAGACATTAGATCAGATAGAGAAAAAGGTTAGGGTGATGGGCGAGTTCTTACCTGATACGGACATCCTCTTAATAGAAGCTTGTGGGGAACACATTTGGTTAATAAGTCACCTCTGGTCGTCTGGATTGCGTCAATCATAACAACATGAAATACAATCATTGGATCAGATGCACACACACACACACACACTCACACACTCACTCACACACTCACACACACTCACACACTCACTTAGATGTGCTCGTTTCTTTCCAGATTTAGTTTTTGCTGCTTAAATAATGAATAAATCTAAAGTGTGACTTTGGGAACTGATTCAAGTTTTGTTCTTTCAAAAGGTAGGGTTCTGTAAGGATTCTGTCACGGTTCCATAAGGGTTCTGTCAGGGTTCTTAAAGTTTATTCCTAAAATCAGCTGACACATGGCTCTGATGAGTCCCAGTGAACGACAGTAACAGCAACACTAACATCTTATCGGTTTAAACTTTATGGAACAGTTTCATTGGCAGCCAAATGTTCAAGCAAATACATTACAGACCCAAAGATTTAGACCTGTAAAGACTCAAATACAGACCCCAGCACAGACCCCGGGTCCAAATACAGACCCCGGGTCCAAATACAGACCCCAGCACAGACCCCAGGTCCAAATACAGACCCCGGGTCCAAATACAGACCCCGGGTCCAAATACAGACCCCAGCACAGACCCCGGGTCCAAATACAGACCCCAGCACAGACCCCGGGTCCAAATACAAACCCCAGCACAGACCCCGGGTCCAAATACAGACCCCAGCACTGACCCCGGGTCCAAATACAGACTAGAATTCAAATTTTTTTTCGTTTTTTTAGTTCAAGAAAAAAAAATTAAATAAATTTGCCAATTTGCCAACTTACATTTCCCTTATTTATACAACAGTGTAATTGAAGCCTTACTCAGGGGCCAACCGTGGTGGTTTGGTGGTGCTGGGAATTAAACTCTGTAAACACCGTAACCACCAAGCCACCACTTCTACTTTGCCCTTTTGACACAATTCTAATTTAAATCACTCTTACTTCCGGTTTTTACTTCGTTTATTTTTCACCTTTTTCACCGATAAATAACTAAATAACATTTAAACTAAACTAAATCCGAAACAACCCTAAAAACTAACCAGAATAAATAAATCTGCTGTTAAATCCGTCGATTATCCCGATAGTTTAATAATTAATCTAAGAATATTAGATTATTTTTGGAGCCAGTTTCAGGGCCTGTCGCTTCCTCGCAGCTATTCTGTCTAGCATTTAGCTTAAAGCTAACCTAACACTGAATGGATTTCACCAAAAATTACCTCAGAATTATTATTCCGAGTCGGTGGATGTTTATGAAAACTAGAATAGTTTAAATTTTTCTGTTTTTCTTTTAAATAAACGCGTGTTTTCGTTGGGAATCAGGTTGTTGTTGTTATCCGCCGAGTCTCAAACGGCCCAATGTTCACTGGATAACCGCGGTGACGAAAAGGACATAGGCTCCCTCTGTAGTGCACTTCAAGACCGGACCAGCGCACTATTATAATACAACCGGTCAGATTTTTTTCCCCTATCTCAGCTATAGTTTAATTTTGTTGATTATTCTAATACTTTATAAAATTACAGCTTTATTACTTATAATTTCTTCTAAATGTTTCCTTTTTGGTCAGTTTCGTACCTCAACCCCGGGACTCGCCAGTCCGATAACACTGACTGCCCGGACGGTCCCCCGGAGCCAGGCCGCCTGCGGAGCGCTTTGATTAGCGGTAGAGGCGGCAGCAGAGGCAGAGGCTCCTCCATCGTTCAGGAGGAGAAGCAGTCTTTTCCCGATCAGACCCAGAGAGTCGCCCATATTCATAAAACCACCATGAAGAGACAGTGTGAGGCCGCGTCGTCCCCCTGCTCCGAAAACACCACTTGGAATTAGCTGTTAGCGGAGATCGCTGCAAGCCTGAACTCGCCTCAAAGCAGAAACAAACGGAAAAAGCGTAAGTAACGTCTGTCTGCATAAACACCAACGCGCCGTGATCCAAACGCGCTCAGGGTTTAATGGCGAAACTCCTCCGGTTGGTTTCAAATAACACACCAAATGTTATTGTTTCAGCTTTGGCTTCTTCTCCGCATCCGCCATTTACACTCGCAGTTAACAAACGCACTCCTCGTACACTCGCGGAAAAGAACTGCAACAGGGCCGTCTGCTGGACATCGCGAGAACTGCACGAAGAACTGCATTCGCTTCGATTTACGATATCGCTTAGGACCATTTAAAATCTTTATAATAAATGATCATAAATGTATAAATAATAATTTTCATTACAAACATTTATTTATTTATTTATTTATTTATTATAAATTGATTTATTTATCAATAAAACCGTGTGTGTGCGATTAATGAGTAGTTACACACTGTTCGCAATCATTGACTCAGAACACTGATAATAACAGTGATTTTAACAATGATCACAAGATGGCGCCAGAGATCTCATAATTATATGCTGATGACCTGAGACTACACATTTTTACCTCATAATACGGTTGTATTTTAAATGCCTGATCTTTCTTCTTCTCCTTTCGGCTGCTACCGTTAGGGGTCGCCACAGCGGATCACTCTTCTCCACACTACCCTGTCCTCTAAATCTGCCTCTTTCACCCCAACTACCTGCATATCTTCCCTCACCACATCCATAAACCTCCTCTTTGCTCTTCCTTTTTTCCTCCTGCCCGGGACCTCCATCCTCAACATTCTCTTACCAATATACTGCATGTCCCTCCTCTGCACATGTCCAAACCATCTCAACCTAGCCTCTCTCACCTTGT
>JAOTRA010000001.1:9322254-9344231 GCA_026260255.1 Pseudolaguvia tuberculata | reverse complement strand
CATTCATTCATTCATTCATTCATTCATTCATTCATTCATCTTCTTACCCGCTTATTCCCTAATTCGGGGTCTGCTGGTGTCTCACATAGGTTGAGAGGCAGGGGTACACCCTGGACAGGTCGCCAGTCCATTGCAGGGCAGCACATAGACAAACAACCATTCACACACACATTCACTTCTACGGGCAATTTTGATCCACCAATCATGTTTTTCGACTGTGGGAGGAAACTGGAGTACCCAGAGAAAACCCACGCAAGCATGGGTGGGGAGAGCATGCAAACTCTGCACAAAAAGACTGGGAATCGAACTTGAGACCTTGTTTTGAGGCTCGCCACCCAACTGTATATATAAATGAATTTACAAATCTGCATTTTCTCCTTTTTGTGTGGTAGACTGTGTGTGTGTGTGTGTGTGTGTGTGTGTGTGTGTGTGTGTGTGTGTGGTTTTAAATAGAGGGGAGCAAATCTACAATCCCGCCTAGGGCGCTACCATAACCTGAACCGGTCCTACTACAGCACATGCCATCGAGAATATTTGAGGGGATTTTCTGGGCAATCAGACCTAAGTTTCGGTTGGGGTTGGGGTTGGGGTTGGGGTTCGGTAGACGTACTGCAGCTCTCGGAAAATAACTTTTACAAGATGTTCCTAGATGGAGCTTCAGAGAATCACAAGAGAAAAAAACAACCATTCTAGTCACAAACGGTTTCTTTCATGTATTTGGAAATTTTCTTAGGAATGACAATAATATATTTCCAGAGGATGTTTATCGCTCTACAAGAAAGCTCTTTATAAAACGTTTCAATTGGTGTAATAAATCTCTACTGGGGCAATAAAGTGGTGTCCTGACACACAGCTGGGAAGGTGTTCCAGACTTCACCAGACAGACTTAGGACTGTCCACCGGTTTGCTTTTGACGTCTGCACTGAGCAGCTTTAGGAAGGTCAAACAAACGGAAGGGTTGGTAGACGGCCTCTCTGACCCGGGTCTGAACTTTACTGGACAAAAGCTCTGGCTGAGGAGGTCACTGTCTACTGAGCAGTTAAAGACTCCGAGAGCAGAATGGGCAAACAGCTTTCAGTTCTTCTTTTATACGGTGTGCAAATGAACGAATGAAGGGGTGGAATAAAGGAATGCGGATGATATAATAGATGAAAAATAACTGAACTGGTGGCTCGGCGTAAACAACTTTCATCTTATCTTCAAAGTGAGATCATTTATGTCTCAGTCTTTTATGTCCAAAGTCATATTTTTACCTCGACTGGTTGTCTGGTGCACCAGAGCGTCCCATGTCAGTTCAGCTCCCTTACCAAGTTAAATCATGGATGGAAACTATGACATCACTGTCTGGGATTAAGTCCAGATGTATGGAAGTGAAAAGAAACAACAGACACGAGCTGCCCATCTTCTTCCAAACATTTCTCTGGAGATCAGGCAGAACATAAACATTTGCTCTTTACTGACGGACTGGAATAAAGAGGTTTTTGGGTTTTTTTTACAGTTTCATCACAGAGACGCTTAAGACATAATATACAGTCAACGTTCATCATATACACGGACCACACCTGCTTAAAACAACCAGGAGTAGCTAAAGGGGGCGTTTAGCAAGTTGTGGCAACATTCAGCTACGCAGGATAACTACCGCATGCAGACAATTACATTGCAACGGTTGGTGCAGAAAGTAGAATAAAGTGTGTAATTACAGCGCAAAAAATATTTCAAGAACCAAAATAGTTTTTATTGCGCAATAAATTCTATCTGTTAAAAAAAAAGAATAATATTGTAAATGCTCGAGGATATCCCAGGTCCCTGATTGGTCTATTTCTATTCATATACCTTCTAAGCAGTTTATTCCCTAATTTGGGATCACAAGGGACTGATGGAGTTTATCCTAGAAACACATAGGACAAAAGGCAAGGGACAGGGTATACCCCGGACAGGTTGCTAGTCCATTGCAGGGTCACACATAGACAGAATCCTATGGGCAATTTAGAATCACCACTGTGGAAGGAAACCTGAAGAGAACCCACATTGTTATATATATATATATAAATATATATATCTCAATCAATCAATCTTTAGAAAACACATGCTACGCAGGTTGCACTTTATCAACATCATAAAAACATCATAAAACATTTTGGCAAAACATGCGGATACAATCAGTTACACAACAACCTTTTCTACAACGATCTCAGAAAAACAGAAGGATGGATGACATCGAGATGTATGTTTGGGCCACGCTTAGGATGAAGGTTAAGTTTAATGTTGTTTGTAATGTTGGATCGAACCATGACTATCAGTCTTCTCCATTTCCTCACCATCAAACTGTACCAAGGTACCTTCAGCTCACCACTTTCCAACTGTGTGGTACACCATGTATAAAACCTGCTGTAACATTTCACACAGCCCCACCCTGTGGGTACTAAATTTAGGCAACAGGTTTTCCTATGGGGGGGGTTGGTGGGGGTGGGGTGGTATAGCTCGGTGGTTTACCCAGACGTAGCCAGTGCAAAGACTCGGCAAGAGCAATAAAGTGTCGCAGGCTTTTCTAGCAATTCACCAGCATCTGCCAGCACAAACCGCGTAAACTGCTACATTTCTGCCGCTACTTCACGTCAAACTTTCCCGAAATTCACTCTGGCAGGAGAGCCGAGTTTCCTTCAGCTCCCAACTGAGTTTCATTTAAAGCTCGTATGCATTGGTGAACTCTGGGGAAACTCCCAGTCCCTCCAAGGGCATGTGGCACTCACATTCCTACTGGTGGTTTTTATTCTTTTTAAAGTCAGTAAGTTTCATCCACAGAACTTTTATCTATAGAACATAAAGCAATGACGTCCTGCGCTTCATCTGCGCTTCATCTGCGCTTCATCTGCGCTTCATCTGCGCTTCATCTGCGCTTCATCTGCGCTTCATCTGCGCTTTACTGCCTCCAGCAGCCTCCTGCATTCAGTGCATTTCATGGTAAACAAACATTAGCCGCTCTGTCTTTGGTGCCATTGTTCAGGTCCAGTTCAGACACATGGTTAGCATCAGAGACTGAGATAAGCTAGTAATGGAATTGCGTAGAAAAAGTGGTTGCTAAGGATTAAGATGTTGGTTTGCAGATCAGATCATCATGGATTTAATTTTCAGTGCCAAAACGTTGCCCCTTCCGGGGCCATGTACAAGGCTCCTAATCCTAAACTACCATGTAAGTCACTCTGGCAAATGTGTTCTCCTGGACGGTAGGAAATGAGGGTGGTACTATAGGTGGCTACCCTTATCTATAGCCAAGGGTTAAATGCCCTGTTCGGGGGCCTTGAAAGTGGTAGTTTCGTTCTGCTGAACCCTTGATCTGATCAACAGGCCAAAACCAAAAAGCTTTTACTTCCCTTAAACCATTGGTTTGCCGAGGAGACAAGTAAGACTAGTAGACCAGCCCTGGTGTAAAAAAAAAAAAAAGAACCATTAATGGTCTCATCTTCTCAAACCTTTCAACGCCATTCTACCGGTTCCTCACTCAGCTGCTGTTAATATCCAAAATGCCAAGTCTACTTGGATCTAAATTGTGCCACAGTAGGAGTTCTGCTGAGCTATGGGCTGAGGCTAGTCCCAGTCTATGAGGTCATACAGAGGGCTCTTTAAGTAGTTTCCAAGCATGGCTGAAGAACCTCATGCCAAACCAAAGCTGCTCAGAAGCAATGCTAAGGAGAACAGACAACTTCACAACCTTCACATTCACTGAATCGGTAGAACTTTGATTCTGATTACATGGTGCAAACATTTTTTTCGCAAGAAACCAGAGTACATTTATTAGGTTGAACATGAGGTCTGGCATGGTAGAAGCTCCAGATTCCACAGAGTTCCAGAAACACTAAGCTGAAGGAACCAGTTGCTGGGTTTCATCACTGTGTGTTCATGCGCTGTTGGAAATTATTGGACAAACATTCAAGAAAAACTCACTTCGTTTGCAAAAAAACATTCTTGTGCTCATTTCAGGTGTTTTTAGACTGGAAATGGAGCAGATATTAAACCCACACGACTAATAGTAGCAAAATTAAGTTTATTTATAAATAGTGCATTTAATAATAAAATTACTAATAAAAGTCTTTTCACTTAAAAGGATAGACTATAAGAACAAAAAGAAAAAAAAATAGTTTTGAGAAAGAATTTTGGCATGGTTGGTTAACACGGTTGCCAGTGGTTTTGTCTTTGTTTGTGGCCCTGCAATGGACTAGCAACCTGTACAGGATGTACCCCTGCCTTTCACCTTATGTGTGCTAGGATGAACTCCAGCAAACCCTTTGACCCCGAACTAGGGAATAAGCGGGTTAGAAGATGAATGAATGAAAGAATATTACACAGAGGTGGATGAAGACATAAGCAAACTAAGTGTCTATCAGAGGGCCACCAAAAATATATAAAATAAACTTTAGTTTTTTTTATGTTTTTAACCAGAGCGACTTACATTTGATCTCTTTTGTACAATTGAACAAGTGTTAAGGGCCTTGCTCAAGGTACCACAGTGGTTTCTTGGTGTAGATGGGGATCAAACCCTGGTCTTTTTGGTATCAGTCCAACACCATGTTCACTAAGTCCCCACTTCCACAATGATTGATAATGTCATACTGAGGGGGCCCCCAAAAGTTCAGCTTGGAGCCCTCTAAAGGATTTGGCCGACCGTAGTTTAAATGCAAGGGCCAAAAAATAGAGTGTATAGATCAGGGTGGGCAAACTGGATTCTGGAGGACCAGGATATCCTGAAGAGTTTAGCTCTAACTGGCCTGAACACTCCAACCTGTACGTTTGAAGTAAACCAAACAAGATCTTGATTATTTCTTTCAGATGTTTTTGATTAGAATTGGCACGAAACTCTGCAGGACACCCGGAGACCCGGGACAGGGTTTGCCCAACCCTCATATAGAGTGGGGGAAATTTAAACAAATACCCAGAAGGACACAATCAGAGGAAACGAGATTAGACCTAGCAGAGTAAATAGAAGTTCTGATAAATATTGCGGTCCCCAAAGCATCCAAGACCTGATTCAAAACCTGATACGGAACAAATGTAGGGATTCCGTGTGTGTGTGTGTGTGTGTGTGTGTGTGTGTGTGTTTGGAACAAACTGCGGCGGTAACTGATGTGGAAGAAAACAAACGTATTAATCTGTGTCACCACAGAAGTAGAGAGCATGGGGCAAATTCATGCTGAAAAAACCCCAGAGTGTCTCCTGTACACGGGGGTCAAAGGTTAAAATATCACAGACAAGTTCTTTCATTTTCTTGGAATTCCAAGCGAGAGCCGTCCACATTCAGAGGTTAAAAGGTCCAAAATTTATTTAATTGGTGGGTTGAACAAACGTCTAACCTGTGTTTTCTTCCTGTTTAACCAAAGCTACTTTTGAGACATCCAGACTTTTATCTCCGAGACGATGCAGGTTGGAAGGAAAGGAACAGCTGTGCAGTCGTCTGGTTGTAAATGAGTGCAGGTGTCATTGGCAGAAAAGTGATCATAAAGATAAAGAGATCCGAGTAGATGGATGAGCAGACAAAAGAATTAACAGACCCAACATGGATCCTTGAGGTAACCCAACTGCTTGCCTGAAGTCTGAAAGGTTTGTAAGCAGTTGTTTCCACTCGATTATTCGCACCTGGTTTTTATTTACTGTTGATTAGTCGAAATCCATGAACAGCAGCTACTCGAACAAACAACGGAAACTCACCAAATTGGGATTAGGGGTTCTTTACTGATTTTTGGAAGGCAGGCTTTACGTTAGGATGGAAACCCAGATAATGTCAGGAACCCCATAGTGTCCAAACCTTTGCGACGGGTTTGACTTTGAACTTTTTTGAGCCATTGGCACTCCTGGGTTTGACCTTTGGACCGAGTGCTACTTTTATCTTTAACTGCAATCCACAGTACATGATCAGTAAAATAACCTCGGCCTCTTCGCACTCATAGGTCAGAGGATCCGACCCAAGACATGGGTCTCATATCTACTATGTCATCATTTGCGTAATTTTTTTTGGCATCACCAAGGTGCCAGGTTTGGCCAGGTTGACCCCTTTGTCATTTTAAACATAATTCTCTTCTACACACTGTTCCGAACTATTCCGGGTAAGAAAACACGTCCAGGAATCCTGGAATAAATGAGTGTCAGAAATCTAGGGCACAGGAGAGACGGCTAATAAAAGGTCCATTTGGGAACCATTTGAGTTGGCAGGCAGGGTGAGGAAGGGGGGGGGTGAACCCTGTAGCTCTCGTAAAGCTGATTTCACTGCATCACCACCGCATACCGGGGGAGGGGGAGGGGTTACAAATGCATCATAAACACTAGCGACAGGGGCTCCTTGATAAATACATTATTACTGAACTTACCTTAATTGCCCTCCAGCTCCAAACAACCTCCGTACTCAGCATGCGGCGGGGGAACCATATGGCTTCACATTTACAAGCCGCTTTTATTGTAAGTCACATTTAGACACAAACACGGCACTAATCTTTAGGATTTTATTAAAATACCTTGTGGAATTTACCATCAGAGGCTACCATCACAAACATGATTGTTTTCTAATAATAATTATTATTAATTAAAAAAAAAAAAGAAAAGAAAAAGCGTAAGAGCCTAGTTACAACAGGATTGTTTTTCTCCGTTTTGTAGTTTTTGCAGTCTGGTGATGAAAAAAGGAAGCAAATTTATAAAGAAAAAGAAAAAAGTGATGAAAGAAAAGAATAAAAGTTCACATGTTGTAAAAAATACATTTGCCAAGTTTCAACATTACACACTTCAATTACAACATTCATTCATTCATTCATTCATTCATTCATTCATTATAAGTCAGTGCGAGAAATCTGCCAAAAAAACCACAAAAACAGGGGGACGAGGGGGAGGGGCACGGAACGGGACAGCTTTAAGGAGCTGTATGGAGTCTGTCCGGTTCTAAATGATCATGGTGGCATTTAAGAGAGACGTGACCTACAGTCTTTCTGGAGGATGTGCTTGTGTGTGTGTGTGTGTGTTTCGAACCCTGAGAAAAGAGAAATTGACTGGTCCAGACTTTGTGCGCCCTTTTCATGGACCGATTTGGACAAAAGTCAGTTTATAGAGAGGGGCATCAAGAGAAGAAAACTCGACAGGTCATCGTATGTAAAGGGAGGGGGGGGGGGGGGGTTTACATCTCATGATCTGATCAAGACCACCAAAAGCCATATACCTTTACTACAGTTGAGTGAAAGAAAATGTGGAACTTACAGATCTTAGCTGTAGAAGGGGTGGAGGTGGGGTGTGTGTGTGTGTGTGTGTGTGTGTGTGTGTGTGTGTGTGTGAGAAATGTTTCCATACAACATGTAGAAAAATAAAAACTGCTGATATTTGAGACGAAAGAAAAATGACAAAATGATAATTTTGCAGTTTGACAAACAGACAAACAGCCAATCACAGAAACACGCATGACATCATCGTGGTTTAGGATCACAGAAGAGGTGCACTTTGAGAATAAATCAATCAAGCGTGATAACTCAAGCGCAGAAGCAGGAAGTGCAGCGTAACTGACACGTCATGCACAAAAATGAGCTTGATTTAATAGTTGCCGGATTTTTCCCGCAGGAATTAACGCGGATCATCAATAGGCATTTTGCCGGAGCGAAAAACAAAAATCACCTGGAGTATGAAACCAGACCCCATGAGGAAGATTGGTGCTCCAATCAAAAGACGGGGAATTCAAGCTACTCGATTTAAATCTATTCCAACAGCCACATGGATAAACTCGAACCTGCGTCTGAGAACGGTTGGGGCAAAGCAAAAGACGAAAGTCGATTAATACATTCAATATCTGTTACTGAGGTACTAGAAACAGGGGTTCCATTGATGCAGAACATTTCAGACAGAGTACTCCTCGTCTTTGGGCAGAGATGACTGTACGGCCCAAAACTCCAAGTCAAACGCTGACCCCAAAACCCACAGTGGGAAGGGGAGAGAGGGGGGGGGGAAAAAAGACCACAAGAAAGAAAACAAGTAAAACACTGATAAGATCTGCATTGTTGCCTTGAGGTTTGCACTTCTCACAGATAAAAGCGACAGATCACATGCCTACCATGGCACAGTTCTCAATCTTTCCCAGCCAGCCATGTCTTCCGTTGATAAAAGGAGATTTTTGACGCTGTATGAGGCAAAAAAAAGAAAAGAAAAGAGAAGAGAAGCAAAAACCACATGACTGAAAAGCAGCAGTTACAATGAAATGCTGGAACAGGATTTGACTTACACTGAAACACACTGACCCCTAATGGCCGCATCATCTAATTACAGAAATCAGTAACCAACTGCTCATCAGTAACTACACAAGACGGGTGTGTGTATACGAAAGTGTGTGTAAAAGATCTATCACCACTGGCAGAGGCAAAAAGAGAGAGAGAGAGAGAGAGAGAGAGAGAGAGAGAGAGAGAGAGAGAGAGAGCGCAGTCTGACTCCATATTTACAGTGATGTCATGGGAGAAACGAGGGCAGACGTAAAGACTATTAGAGATAAACAGAATCAAGAACCAAAGGTCACTGTAAAAAAGCTGAACCACCCACAGAGGCACATGCAGGAAATATGGAAAGATAAAAAAAACAAAGGAGCGACGCACATCAAGCTGAAGGATGGGTTTGTTTTAGACCAAAGTAACAGTCCCAAAATAATGACCAAAAACAACACTAACCTGGAAACAAAAAAAAACCCCAGAGATACTTAACGCCTCATTAATGACTGCAGAAGTGGAAACCCGGTGGTTTAAGACACCTTATAAAGCCACCAATGTAAAGATGTATATATTAAATGTAAAAGACACCAGTTTACTGAATTACACCAAAATCACACAGTCTTTATAAGAGAATCATAAAATCATTGTGAGGTTCAGAGATGCACGTACAAAATAGAAATTTTAATCGAGCTACACCGTTAAAGTCTAGCAGATTTCACTTTCTGAAGAGTGGAAAAGTGAGCAGACGTCAATAAAAAGCTGTACACAAACGTCATATTTATGATGCTCTTACAGAGACCCGACATGGCATTGATCCAGACATTATCCAGAGAGAAGCGGAAGCATACGACTGAAGAAAAACAGGCTTTTACAGCAAACCAGAGTTTGTCTTCGATGGGTTGGGTTTCTGAGGAAGAGTGTGAATACGACAGTGTTCTCACAGGAGAAGTGGAAACTCAATGACCAGGAGCCCTATGCCGTTACTCTCAGGCACAGACGGATGACACATCGGTTCTCTTATTGTTCAGATCCGGGTTCGGTTAGCTGTCTGTTGGAACTATGCTCAAAATAAAGAAAAAAAATTCTAATGACTTGAAACAGCTTTTCCACATTGCTTTAAAGTCCAAAACAAAAACACTATACTAAAAAAAAAAAAAAAAAAAAGAAAAAAAACCTCAAATGTATGCGTGGAGGCTGAAGAAAAAAAAAAAAACCCCAAACATTTCAATTGCTTTTGACTATATTGTTAAATCAGCTGGACAAACAGAACACAGGTAGAAGACACACTACTCCAAAAACAAACTAACTAGTCCAGATTGATAAAGGGATAAAAAAATTGGCTTCCTAAATCTAACAAAAACAACCCAAAATACTAAATCCTTGAGAAAAAGTTATTGCTTGCTGCACAGATGGAAAAATAGAACAGACGTGACAACTAACAAACAAACACAGGAGAAGGTTGGGAGAGGGGCTGAGGGGTTCGGTCAGTGGGCTTGTTTGTTCTGTTTGACTGGATCAAGCCGGCTGTTATGTCAA
Organism: Pseudolaguvia tuberculata; assembly: GCA_026260255.1. Classification (NCBI taxonomy): domain Eukaryota; kingdom Metazoa; phylum Chordata; class Actinopteri; order Siluriformes; family Sisoridae; genus Pseudolaguvia; species Pseudolaguvia tuberculata. The sequence goes on along the minus strand of JAOTRA010000001.1, from coordinate 9,334,479 downwards.
AAGCAGGGCAACGATAAAGAGTGAGCCCAAGAAAAAAAAAAACAAACAAAAAAAAAAAGGTTGAAAGGGCATCGCTGGGGCAACGATGGAATGCGTTGAGATGCTATTGGTCAGAAGAGACGTCTCTGTCAGCCTCTGCCTTGGTTGGCTGCCCAGGTGAGGGGGTGTGTGGTGGGTGTGAAACCGGGGCGAGGGAATGGGCAATAGGCAGCGCGCCTGCCACAATGCCCTCTACTCCTGCGCCTGCACCAGGCAGAGCTCCCGGGGTTACACCAATCAGACCAGCCGGAAATCTAGTAGGAAAAGATTTACAGATTGTTTTAATATGGAAAAAACCAGTAAAGAACGAGTGACCTGGTTGCTGCAGCACTCACCTGTATCCTGCTCCGTTGAGCTCAGAGTGCACAGAGGCGGGCTCCATTGAGGGCCACTGGGATGCAGTCATCAGATACTCCTTATTCACACAGTTCTTTAGACTGTCAGGAATACGACCTGCAGAATAACAGAACAACAATAGTTCTTAAACAGTTCACGCACACACGCACGTAAAAGGGCGCTCCTTACCAGTTATAGCTCTGCGTACTTCCCGTGCTGCCTCTTCTCGTGCCTCGATGGAGGCCTGCTCGCTGTACCAGGACGTGTGGGGGGTGCAGATCAGATTAGGGGCATCCTTCAGTGGCCCCTGCGAGAAGCTGAGGAACAACATGAGGTAAAAAGTGATTTGTATAATCACGAGCTGTCTAACACACAGATCTGCAATATTATAGGGACCCTTAGAACATTCAGTGGTTACAAGTAAAGCTATACGTGGTTTATTTGTTCTGTTACAGTATTTGCAGATGTTCTTATCCAGAGCGACTTACATTTGGTCTCTTTTTTACAACTGAGTGGGTTAAGGGCCTTGCTCATGAAGGGCTAGAAATCCTCTTTCATTATTAGTAACAGTACTAGCAGTAATTCGATATTCTGTTTGATGCATTGGTGTCAGTGTCCAAAATTCCAAGCTGCACCCCGGTCAGCAGCACAAACACAAGACCTTCACACGCTCACCTAAAAGGCTCAGTCTCGTGGACGTCCAGAGCAGCACCCCGTATTCTGCCCTCTTTCAGTGCTTGAGCCAGAGCTTTCTCATCCACCAGACCTCCTCGTGCCGTGTTTACCAGAAAAGCGCCCTGACGCATCTGAAAGACATTACAACATTTTATCAGAGACCACACCGAACCAAACTAAAGTGTCAGCAAAGCATAAGGGTTACCATCTGAGTGACACACTGAGGCGAGTGTGTTAATGTCCGGGCGGGTTAGATACTGAGATGCAGGAATGTGATGGCTACCTGTTTGATAGTGAAGTCGTTGATGAGGTGGTGGTTGTGTTCGTTCAAGCTGCAGTGCAAAGATACACAGTCTGAATGAATGAGCAGATCCTGCAGGGTGGCCATACGCTGGAGCCCCAGAGATTTTTCAACCCCTTCGGACAGATATGGGTCATAGAAAATCACACCAAAACCAAATGCCTTTGCCCTCAATGCCACTGCTTGTCCAACACGTCCTAAAAACATAAGCCAACATTTTTCATTAAAAATAACCAATAGAAACAGATTAAATCCTATTCTGAGATTTTCACACTTGTCTCTTTCTGCACAAAATTTCACTAGTGGAATTACCGGCCGGCCGGATGGTGTTGGAGACCTACGTATGTAACCAATCCAAACCATCACTGGCTAATATTCTGCAACACCAGTACTGCGGCTGCGTTACAGTTTGCATGATCGCAGATTAAAAGTAAAACATGCATTTACACACAATACTAATACCCTACACATTTATAGTGACTCACCAACATTATCTCTAATTACTGACCAGATATTGTTGGGTTGCCAGATTTGGGTAAACATTTCAAAAAACAAAACAAAACAAGTAAAACCTGATTGGATCTGATATACAGATTAAAAGCTGACTACATTCCTTAAAGACTTCTTTTCTTTTCTGTATAACCGGAGATTACACTGCATTTTAATCTGCATTCTGTTGTTAAAGGGCTCATCATCTCAACTGCACAAAGAAACACCTAGAATATCATACTTAAGCACGAAATTGATACATTTGTGTGGACATATTTTTAAAAAAAAATTACCAAGACCAATGATTCCTAATGTCTCTCCTCGTATGCGAGCGGCTCCTCCTGCCACCTCTCTTATCTGCTCGACGCTGGAGGCTCTAGTACCCTCACGCAGGGCCTGGTGCATCCAGGTGACCCTGCGGTACAGGTTTAAGATCAAGCACATGGAAGTGTCCGCCGTCTCCTCCACAGATGCAGCCGGTACGTTACACACAGCGATGCCTGAGGAAATATAAACAAAAAATATATTTCAGATGAGTGTTTCAAGACCAAGCAGCCAATCGAGTGTTAAATATGAATCAGAAGCTACTGAAAGCTCATTAGTAGAAATGTAGCATTCCGAACTCACCAAGTTCTGCTGCGGCTTTTACGTCGACATTGTCGAATCCGCTGCCGATCCTAACAATGACACGGAGCCCTTTGAACTTATCAAGATCGTCTCTCGACAGCGATATGGTGTGATACAGTAACGCAGCGACAGCCTCATTGAGAACCTGAAAACACAAGATTGTTGTTACAGTTGGACATCGTTCACACGGACAAATCTTATTCGGCTCATTAGTGTTACCTTTTCGTGGATCTCCTGGGTGGACTGAGCATCACAGAAGGCCACGGTGGCCACGTCCTTCAGGATGGGCATCTCCACCGTGCAGTCCCGACCGTCCAGCAGTGCCACCAGAGGACGGGGGTGCATGGGCCCGTTTAAGATAGGAGGGCGAATGCCTGGGAGGACAGAGTCAGAGTATTTATTACCAGTTCAGCTGGTAGGGTTTTCTGCAGGGTTTATGACATTATTGCCATCGTCTGAAATCGTAGAATACATAAAGTCTCACACAGTCGATTTTCACCACCTTCACTGATGACCATTTGTCTCTCCTACACACTCCGGGTTTTAAATAAAGATTACATCATACGCATACTTCAGAATCTTGCTGTTGAGCCTCTGCCAACTTTAATTTGCATTCTAAGAATTTCAACCTTCTTTGCTTGGGAAGTGAAGCTTCTAATATAATACAAATGAAATATATCAAATGTTTAAGAGTTAATAAAATCTTTTTTATAAATCATCAGTCAAGACATAATAAGAACATTACTATTGATTGTAACTCCCACACATTGGCACAGAGACCTACCATATCAAATACCGGAACCGTTGCATTATTGCTGCTGTTAGCACTTTCAAATGCATATTATTAAACTGACATGTAAAACAAAAAGCGGCAGTCAAGGTTCCCATTAAATAGCACAACTAACTTCATACTTCTACATTTTCTACCTCTTCCTTTCCCACATGGTAACGCAGATACTAACCGGGGCTTTCGCATGGATCAGATTTCAGCAGAATTTATGCTAAATAACACGCCTACGTTTGCCTACTGTCAAGATCATGCAACACCAAGGGCATGGAAGTCATGCAGCTGCATGTAGACAGACACAAAAGTATATCCCATTTCAGCCTACACATGGGTGCAGCGGGAATCACATCATCGCTGGCCCCTGTCCATTTCCAGACCCCCACAGCAGGATAAACAGATGAAAGGGTCTGGGAAGAAGAGTACAGAAGAAGCAGGAGGAATTGGGGGGAGGGGGGGCAATTTGGGTTGAGAGTGGGGGCAGGGAGTCTCAATATGACTCATGATGACCTAAATCTTTACCCCCCACCTCTGAGAACAATGCGTGTGTGCGCACGCGCCTGGAGCTCATTTAACAGTTTTAAACACACCAGTGGGCTACATAGAATTTTATAAGCTACTTAAATGATCTCGGTTAAGAACAAACACCTGCAAAGGTGGGACTGGATTATGGATTGGATTCTGGATTCTGTTACAACAGATAATAAACATCTTTTAGCGCCACAGAGAAGCTGATATCTGAAAGGGGATACCGGGCGTCACAAGAGACTTCCCACTAAGAAATGAACACCGTATCAGTATCATAGTAACCGCTTCACACCATTAAAAGCAAACGTTCTCCATCAAAAATGCTGTGTTCACATCAAACATCATATCGGATGGTGTGACTTTGTAGCAGGAAACACAATTGACAGGAAATGGGCAGCATGTGGTTCATTAACCTCTCGTTCGGCACAAGACGGAAAATCCACATGACGTGTTTTTGGGCAAGCCAATCAGTGAGGAGCTTACTGACCCATCAGACAATAAAGGAGAGCATTATTGTATCAGTCTATAGACGCGGCACAATTATTGTTTCAAAAATATCCCGCAATACTGAACACAACAAAAAGGTTATAGATCATCCCTATAAAACAAACATTTTAAAATGTTAAAAATAAACAAAAACTTCACAATTATTTTTCAGCTTTACAAATAAAGCGGTCCACAGAAGAGCGGTGGCCTTTTGCCCTGCTGACAGGTGTCTGCTCCGCTGCCTGTTGGAGACTTTTGGAGAGGAGAAGCTGTAAACCTAAGAATGCTCGTCTCTATTTCACTCTCACTTAACACCCTCACCGACTAGTGTAACACTAGAGCCTTACAATACAAATAATTGCGCAAGTCTTTTCCCTTCATTTTGGGTATTTTTCATCACACACACCGGCAAGAATGATGAAACATGGCTGACAAAATATAAAAAAAAAAACCAACCACTGGCCAGTTTAAAAAAAAATATATAACCGTTGCATAAGACAACTCTGAAAATGTTAATCTTAAAACTTCATGAACAATACGACCGCTTGTTTCTCAGAGGTCACGGCGGGAGCGTCGCGCGGTGCCGAGCACAGATGCTGTGTGTTGAGGTTGAGCCAGTAGATATGAAAACGAGAGAGCCGCAGAGGAGGCATGGCCAAGCAAACAATGCCATTCATTCACAGCCTGGTCCTACACCTCCTCCTCCTCTTCCAATCCACCCCCTCACGTCCTAAACCTCCTCACCCCTCCACCTCATTTTCTTACTCCATTGCCTCAGCGCATGCATGCACGGACACACGCACGCACGCACGCACAAAAAAGGGGGGTGGGGAGGAATGATAATACATTAGCACCACACCCAACCTCCTGCCTGCCAGACGCGAACACACGTATGCTTGCTCGACCGCACGGATGCGTTTGTTCAGACAGTCAAAAAGGAAAATTACCACTCGAGATACCACACCCAACTCTCACTACACCCAACCCCTCGAGCCTTTCCTTCACATCCCACACAACACACACACGTACACAAAACATCCTAACCTTGCATCATGAAGTAAGCACGCCTGTCTTCTCTCTCTCTCTTTCTCCCCCTCTCTCCGCTACTGCTCTATCACTCACTCTCTCTTTCTCCACCCTTCACAATCAGTGTTAGACTGTTTTTGCCTGGCAGGCACCCAGCTGTCATCCACACCCAACTCCTTCCCCCACAGACACCAGCCAATCACAGGAAGCAGGCACTGAGCCACAACCAACCAGCACAGAGTTCATTAGCATAGGCGAGCCGCTTTGGGGGCAGTCGGACGATTATTGTTATTTTTAAAGAAACAGCGGCTGGTTTTTAATGGCAGATACGTTAGGAGTCTACACTTGACACATCACAGGACTCCTGCAGTGTCTTGAGAGGTTGGATAAGGAAGAAGAAGAAAAAAGAGCTGCCAGATAAACATTGAGATCAAGGTGTTCTACTTGATGAGCCTAATCTTCCTTTACCGGTCACAATTCCAATTAACAGTTATTTGTTTACTTGCCGTACAATGACTAAACCAAACTTCCTGCTTATATAAACAACCTTATGATCCAAAACACTAAATTCTATTAAATGCCAGTTCATGTAAAACAAAAAGATGGAGACTAAGATGGCAGTAGACGTTTCCAGCCACTTGAGCTGCCACTGCAAACGTCTGGTCACCACTTGATTTCAATATAGTCCTGTCCTTTAGTACAACAACTAATAATTTATCAACAATTAGTGAGACTAACATCAGTGTTAGCCAAATATGCAAAAATATAAATAGGAAGACCTGGGCTCAAGTCTGCCACTGTTGGGTCCTTGAGCAAGACCCTTAAACCTTCCTGCTCCAGAAGCGCTGTACAATAGCAGACCCTGCACTCTGACCCACAACTTACTAAGAAGGGATATGCGAAAATCAAGAATTTCCCTCGTGGGATCAATAAAGTAAATAAAAATGCAGTATTTTAAATATAATCTTTTTAATAGACTTTCATAAAATATTTACAACCACCAAATGTGCCACAGAAACGCACAACCATCTCTTCTGGCGGTCCTGTACCATGTGCGCAAATCAAGCACATACTGTATCTAATTTAAAACTTTATCAAATCAAATAACATGTTATAATCTACAATAAATTCTGATAAAAAATATAAAGTAAACTAGTTTTCTACTTCTCTAAATACGCAGATAATTCAGTAAAATCTGTTTAATGGAGTGAAGAACGTTGCAGAACATACATGAAGGTGGGTCTAGACTAATACCAACACAACATCTTGGAAAAACAACTTGATCTAATATTTTAAAGGGTTTTGAATGTCTGATAAATGATTACAATGAATAATTATGGCAGACTGCTGTCTCAGAAGTAAACAACTTAACAACCAAGTTTCAATAATCCGTGTCCAACTCTTAAACGTCTCATCATTATGGACAATGTAATGATGATGAAATCATATGACAAGATGTGGAAATTTTACTGACACCGTCATGGTGGGTTTCAGCAACATGAAAATGAAATTAACATTTAGAAAATAGATTTGTGACCGTTGTGAAATGATTCAGAATCGTCTACATTCCACATCACAATGCATTGCTGAACCAAATCTTCTTCCACATAGAGGACCACCAAACCGGTGTGATGAACACTGCAGGATGGGGCGGCATGGCAGAGATTTACGCCTCAAATTTGGCCAGTCTAATCTCTTTAGAAATTATAGTGCATGCATCCTTATAAAAATCTGCTGACAGCACACTGAACTTTTCCGGGCATCCCTAGGAATCATACCTTCCTTCCAGACCGAGCAAGGCTACTGATAAAACGCCATACACGGCGCCATTTTATTTACACAGAATGTGGTCTATGTGCAATACAAATACATTCAGAAATTCGTTCTGCTGTTAAGAAACACTGGTGCATAGTGTTCCAGAAATAGCTGAAGCACCACATTTAGACCCTTATTGTTCCTGCAGTTTACAGCACTATAGAAGCGCTGAGCAAGAGCCCCGCTAAGAGCCGTCTGCTCCGCCTCTGCAGCCTACAGGAAGGAGCACAGATAACCGGGAAAAAAAGCTCAGGATCTGCCCTGGTCTGCGCAAATTCTCTATATACGCATAACCAGATACACACAAACCACGCTCTACTGATTATCAGCTCAAACACACACACACTACTGATTGACCACCCATCATACACTGGCATGTTGTTAAACATACTGCATGCAGTAAACATATGTACGGTTATCTGGTGTCTGTACCACAAAAGTACTTCACTTAGATAAAACACACACTTACATAGGCACTTAAAAAAAATTTACATCCCTGAGTGACTAATAAGTATGAAAACTGGAACATGACTATGGAATGTCAATCACGTGCAAATTCTCACATACACCTGAAGAAAGCGATCTGAAAACGATGGTATGATAACAATCCAAACTAAAATGTATTAAAAGCACCATATTTACTGTTAAAACTGGTACATGAATGAATCAAGGACAAAACATACCATGAAACCGTCCAACCATTGTCCATGTTTAATATAATTTTCCACAAAATTATAGCAGAAAATTAGGCATCACAAGTCACAATTAGTGTGATTAAAAAATTAAAAAACCCCACTGCAGCTGCTTTTCTTGGGTGTGTGTTGGGGGGGGGGGGCTTGTTTGTGGGGGCATATAAGCACAGGGTCAGGTTGAGTACAGAGCCCCTGGGGCAGTCAAGTGAAAGCACTGAAATCTGTAAACACACCTCTCCACATCTGACTGCTAAAGCCCAAAGAAATGTACAATATATTAATGACAACAATAAGAATTGTCCCCGTCTTAGTATTTATACATGATTGTGATAATAGTGGTAGAACTTTTAATGCCTTAATAAGTGAACCTTTACAATAGTCATTGTCAACCGGCTCCAATGTTTCTGGAATAACTGAGTAGTAAACAAAAAAGTTCTGATTGTCATGTTATTCATCATCGAACATTTTGTGTGTGTGTGTGTGTGTGTGTGTGTGTGTGTGGATTAATTTAAATTTACCTTCACAGATTCGATCAAGTCTCTGCCGCTTGACTTTATGTTTGTCCATCAGAGCCATCGACTGGTGGTTCTTCACGAGGACCAGCTACAGCCACAAGAGATACAATGAGGAAGAAGAAGAAAAAAAACACAGAACCGAGTCTGGATCTGTCCACAACTGAAGAGAAATCACTCCGAAAGATTCTTCCAACCTGCAAACAGATACGGAAAGCAGAATAAACGTACTGAAAAAAAAGTATCACTGATTATTTTGTTAAGGAATTGTGATGTGTAAATTCTGCTAATAATTACTATTGGATTAAAATATAAGCCGAAGTAACAACAACAACAACAACAACAACAACAGACTGCGAACAACTTGTCCAAAAGTCAATCAACACATTAAAATGAGTAAAATCCATGTGACATTACAGACGTTAAAGTGAGTTCATTATTCCTCTAGAACAGTTCTCACGTGTACATTTTATTACATTATTTATTAGATTCAAACGTAATATCATTGCACATGATTTAAAAAAAAAAAAAACACAGCTAACATTGGAGCAGAAGTGTAAAGCTACAAATATTTATCGAACCAATACAGCGGAAACAATTAACGTTGCCTCAGAATTTGTATTTGTTGTAGTTTTATCTATTTGTTCGATCCTCTTTTTGAAGGAAATTATTGTAAAGCAATAGAACGTGACCCAAACAATGAATCCTAAAGTTACATCCTCATCAACGGAAAAGCCCTCTTACGTATAAAGCATTTACTGTATACTAACACTGTATAGAATTCCCAAGATCACACTTTGTAACTGAATTTGATGACTTTATCCGACTTCTGTCATTTAAATCCTCTCTAAAATGGATCCGTTTTCTAAATCGGCATTTACACTAAATACAGCAAAAGTCAATGTACAACAACCCCATGTAGACTTACCGACCGGACAAAAACCTTTACATTAACAACTCCTTACATTTTCCCATCCAAAAGCACATGACCTTCACCATTATTCCTTATAGTTACATTTAATGGCTGTAAGAAATGTTTCATCTGGTCGGTTCCTCACTTTAATTACATCATCATACCAACAAACTGCAGGAGTAAAGGTAACACACCATGTGGACGTTGTGTGTGTGTGTCCTCTCTCTCTCTCACTCTCTCTCTCTCTCACACACACACACACACACACACACACACACACACACACACACACACACACACACACACACACACGATTTACATAGATTTTCTTACTGATTGTTAGTTTAAAGTGAAAGGCGGTGTTACGGTAACGGTTCCGCGCGATTTAAACCGCTGATCACTTTCACTACTTCCGGTACAGACAATTAAATCATCACTTTCGGGCCAATCAGAACAGAGAATTAATTAACATCGCGGGTTACAGGTTCGTATTAAAAAACATCCAACTCCACTTACACCATACAGCTGGGTTCAGTCAGGAGAAGCTAATTTAGCTAATCTGCTAAATGCTAACACCCCCCCCCCCTCTCCACCAGACCAACCGTTGTGTTTATTTCCCCCCCACACACACACACACTTTATAACCATGTTATAACAATTTATCTTTAGTTCTACGCTCGTTTATATTTCAATGACTTTACGTGTTTGTTGTGAAGTAATTTTTTTAATATTAAATATAAACTCGGACCCAAAAAAACAAAAAATGTTGAAGCGGCTCGCTAACGCCAAACTTCTTAGCAACTTGCTGGCTAGCAGAGTGAGGTGAGCTAAAGCGGCTAACAACTCTACAAACGAGCACAAACTCCGTGAAATAACCGGACACATCCCTCCAAAATCACCGCAGACACTTTATATATTCTCCTGAAAACATTTCCGCGATTGTTTACTGCTTTTTTAAGCGGCTTCTCAAAAGCTCTGGTCACCGCTAACTAATGCTAATGCGTGGACATACACACACATATATATATATATATATAAATATATATATATATATATACACACACTCACACACTATCATATCCGTTTCTTCAGCAAACACCGAAATGAGTTTAGTCCATTCAATTAAAACAATTACTCGTTAATAATCATCTGAAAGTCCGTGTGGAGGAAACTCCCAGCGGGGATCTCACCGTGTGCAGAGAGGATTAAGCTGCGGGCTTCGGGGTGGCTAAAGTGGGCGAAACACAACTCTTCCCCGCTATCTGCCGCTCTCCGCCATCAAACCTGGTAATAAAAGAAAGTCTCCAGAGTTCAGGCCCAGGATCAATCCCAAATACATTCTCGTCCCTATGTTACTTCCCTAAGTAGGGCGTATGATCTGGCGGATTCTGCGTGCTACCTAGTCTACTTTCTGCACAATGTAACGCAATTTCGCGACGGCTAGTAACAACGTGCCGTAGAAAAAAGGCAGATACATCACTGTATAGTGAGAACAATAAAGCGCCCCCTAGAGGTGAACTTAACCATGAAATAATGACTCAAAAAGTAGCTGATTATTTTGGGGAATTTGGTGCTGTGCGTGTGCAAGAGAAGCAAGAAGATCCCGGGTTCAATTCCCGAGCAAGGGGACTTTTTGTGTGGAGTTTGAAGTGCGCTTGCGTGGGTTTTCTCTGGGTACTCCAGTTTCTTCCCACAGTACAGTAGGTTGTTTGGTGTGTATTCCTCGATTCAAACAACACACTCCAGGAGAAAGAAGAGTTCAAATAAATAAAAGTATTGATTGATTCTGGTCCGGTTCTTGCCAACCATAGAATGTGAACCGACTGGTATCCTAGTAATTTTTGGTGGTAGGGGTTAAATACTTCATATACTGATAAACCTGCTTATTCCCTGATTCAGGGTCACACGGCTCTGCTGGAGTCTATCGCAGGATGAAAGGCAAGAGGGATACACCCTGGGTAGGTTGCCAGTCCGTCACAGGGCCTCAGAAACAGTGCTATGTTCTGAACATATTGTGCTTTTCTTTTCTTTTCTCGTTTAAAGCAAAACAAAAACAAAATCCAGTGTTTTCAGATACATTTAATTATTATTCTTCACTTTTTTTAGCCAACATATTAAATTTATTTAACATATTTTATATTTTAGCACTTTTATGCATCGCCATATTTATCCACATTTTCAACACTGTATAATGATGTTTAACATTTACTCAGAAGGATGACAGGGTTTGACAGGATATCAGGGACATTGTCTAATCATGCTTATAGATTGATGTTACTCATTTATTTTCCATATTCTTGTATTCTCACTCACTCACTCACTCACTCACTCACTCACTCACTCACTCACTCACTCACTCACTCACTCTGATGTCTCAATGGAGGCACCTGTCCCATCTTAAATAAAAACAAGAATCATGAATATTTAAGAATAATTTAACACTGCAGAAAAAAAATCACAAATAATAAATTAAGCTTTTTTAGACAATCATTTTCAGTCACTTTTCTGTAAGCGACAGCTGTAATATCCGCTCCAGTTCCTCTTCCTCTTCTCTTCTTTTCCTGTTGCAGAACAAAGCAGTGGTCAGTGTAAATGTTGGAGACGTACCAGCCAATCCATGTTCACTCCTCCTAACTCACCTGTCCAGCTCCTCCTGCTCTCTGCAAGAAAGTTCCATTGCCAGACGCAGCTGCTCATCAAAGCTGGCTGCTACGGCAAACGCTCCATTTACCTGCTGATCCACAAATGAGTTGTAAGCAGGTGGGGAATTGAGGGCGGGGTCGGGCGAAGAACCTGCCGGAGACTGAGCAGGAACTTCTCCACCTTCTCCCCCAACCAACGAGAGAGACAGAGACTCCTGGATCGCTCTAGATCACAGAAACACAGGCAGTGTTACAGGTACAGACAATCGAGCATCAGTGTACGGCACAACACGCACACACACACACACACACACACACACACACACACACACACACACACACACACACACACACACACAC
>JAOTRA010000001.1:9245358-9262203 GCA_026260255.1 Pseudolaguvia tuberculata | reverse complement strand
GAGGAAACCCACGCAAGCGCGGGGAGAACATGCAAACTCCGCACAGAAAGATCCCGGCCGGGATTCGAACCTGGGACTCATCGGGCCGAGACGGAGCTCGGCGTGCCGCGTCCGGCTCTCTTGGAGCGGAGCGGGGGACCATTCCAGACTTAAATCAGTTAATTTATTTGATATTTAATTGTACTTTAATTTAATTGTATAATTTTTGACTACTCTACCCACCTCCGAACCTCTGGCCAGATAAAAAACAAAAACCACTCCTTCTTGATCGAATAATGAATAACAAAGAATCAAAACAAGCTGTTATCTTGCACAAAATACCTACAGTATCCAGATTGTTCTTCCATCAGTTTGTGCTGATTGAACTGTAAGGTTCGTTCTGATCTGTCTGTCTCTCTGTCTGTCTCTCTGTCTGTCTGAAGCAGATCCCTGAATACACTCGTTTCTTTGGCTGTAAACTCCAGTTTGGATTCTCACTGGCTGATGCAGCCGCCTATTACAAACGACAACAAAACAACCAAAGATCCGTATCTTTAAAAGCAGTGTTTGCATTCTACTATTATTGCCATTTCTATCAAACAGATAATAAATCATAGACTAGCATGTATCAGTACCTGTATAAAATAATATTAAGAAAAGAAACATTAAAAAAATACAAGAGAAATGTTTATAAGTTGTTTTCTTTTTACAGCAGCTCCAGTCTGGATGGAACAGCGTACATGACCATGGAAAAAACAAAGAAACCCCTGTAGAATTAGAAACCATGATATGAACATTTCAAAAGTCTAGTCAGGTGTTTTATTTGCTGATTCACATTTTTAGTGGTCTACCTCCAAAGTCAGATTTAAGAAGAAGTTTCCTTCTTTTTGTACTTGGATTTTTTTTTTTGCTTTGTATGGATGATCTCCTCTGTTGTCCTCCTGGCAAAATAAGTCAATAAATCCTGTGCGTCTTAAAAAAAAACCCCTCATACTGAAATCTCATAGGTTGTTCCTCCGACACCGCTCACTTTCTTCACGCCACTGGTGGGTTTGTGTCCGTGGGTGCCGTGATTGGTCAGTCTCTGCCTAGAGCTGGTTAATGAAAAGGCAAAAGAAAAAAAGAGAAAGGCATGAGTGGGGAAATAAACAAACAATTACATGTGGTGTCAGAGTTATCTCGGGAGTCAGGATCGGGCAATAGCAGATATGGAGTTTCTGATCATGCATGTTAAATAAAAGGTTCACACACACACACACACACACACACACACACACACACACACACACGCACACACCCACACACGCAGAGATAAACATACACACAGACATAAAACAAATTGGTGGATATCTCTGTGACATAATACTAGAATGAACAAAAAGAGACAAACCTTAGCACAGAAACAGAGTCATCCTTAACGGTCACAAGGCAGTAGAGGTGAGGAAGACACAGGAGAGGAAGATGGAAAGAGCGGGCGGATAAAAATAAAGAGAAATGGTGGAACAAGAACATGGCAGACAGACAGGAAAACGAAGAAGAAGCAGCAGAAATGTAAAAAATAATTGATAGCAAGACAGTTATTCCATTACTGAGTAAAAGAAAAGATAGAGAGAGAGAGAGAGAGAGAGAGAGAGAAAAAGAGCGCCAAACCTCAGCTGGGACACAGAACTTTTCCATGGTTAAAGGCGAGACGATGTGTGGGGGGAGGGATAGAAAAACGAACGGCATTATCTGTGGCCGTTACTCACTTTGACGTGAAAGTACCACCCCCTGTGTTATTTGAACATTGTCGTAACTCAGCTCCACCAGTGTAGGACAACGATTTGCCCGTTGGCATGCTTCCTGGGGCGGGGCCAGGAGGTGGCGAACCCAAAGAGCGGGCACGAGGAGACAGGGGCGGAACTCGGGAAGGTGGTGGGCTTGTGGGACGCAGGAAAGGTCTGTTAGGGGAGGGTCTTAGGGGGGCAGGGCAGGCCTGGAGAGAGCCCTCCCTTTGCTGAGCAGATAAGAACGGTGAGGTGTAACCCATGATGGGCGGAGCAGCAGGAGTAGAGCCGAGCGAGCTTGGGGGTGCTGGCCTGGGTGGAGACAGCTCAGGGGCAGCAGATTCAAACTCTGGACTCTCCGAAGGCGTAAGCAAACTGTCATAAGACAGGCTGCCGTTTCGTGTCTGATTAGCCAAGCTCTTATAGCTGGTAGAGGTTGTGCCTTCAGACAACAGTGGCCCCAGTGCATTGTGGGTAGTCTGAGCAGAGCGGATGCTGGAGGAGCATGAGGCCACCGCTGAGTGTAGGAGCGTGTCGGTGAAGGAAGGATAAGACCGTCCTCCAAGAACAGACGTCCCACCCAGTCCCCCCGAGCCTGCTCTGCCTCCCTCCCCTCCCCCTCCTGGTCGCCACCCAGACATTCCCCGGCCCGAAAGACTAGGTTCCGAGCGATAGCTGGAGTGCCCGGTTGTCATGGGGACGGAGGGCGATTCTGTCACACTGTCCCCACGAATAATCTGAGAGAAAGACACAGAAGGAGACAGTGTACCAAACGCTCCAAAAAGGTTTTAAGATGATGTGAAACAGAAACAAAGTAATCAAGATTGTCTGAAACATAAGAAAGTCACACAAGTAACGGGTGGGACATTACGATCACTCAGATGGACAAAAGTTTATTTAACATTTACTAGAACTCATTCATTCATTCATCTTCTTACCCGGTTATTCCCTAATTCTGGGTCACGGGGGTCTGCTGGAGCCTATCCCAGCACACATAGGGTGAGAGGCGGGGGTACACCCTGGACGGGTCACCAGGGTGACAACAAGTTTAAATCCCAGGGCGCTAATCTGCCACTGCTGGGCCCCTCATCAAGGCCCCTAATTTATATAACTGATCTCTGCCAAATGCTATAAACGTGATCATAACTTAATTAATAATAATATTTGCCCGCACCAAAATGATGAGAAGTGGTAGCAACATGTTTGATGGATAATCGGAGTGAGAAATGTACAAGATAAAATCTTTGTGCTGGGACTTTTGTTTAATTTATTAGTCAGCCATTGGCTATTTTGGGGTTTGTTTCACATCAAAGTTTAGGGGCAAGTGAAGAAAAGCAGAACACCACCCCTAAAAACGGAGAGAAACCCGTTCATAAGAACTGTCACAGCATGATACAACCACAGACAAAAACCAACACCACACACCCACACGGCCACACCCACCCACCCACACGTTAAAACAGATATCTGTGCACTATTATAAAACATTACAAACACACACATATACATATATATATATATGTGTGTGTGTGTGTGTGTGTGTGTGTGTATGTTTTTCCTACCTTGTGTGTGGAATGTTTGTGGGTTTTTCCTGGGCTGCTGTAGGACTGCCGATATTTATATAATGCAGGTGTGGGTGGAGTTTCATTCAGGAGACTGCTTTCTGATTGGACAATAGTAACGAATAGGATAAAATGACATTAAAGCAAACAGGAGCAGAGTTTCAGATTGATGAGCTTAAGAGAAGTGACATGCCTTCATTGTGTGTGTGAGGAAGCCCTTGGTATCTGTGCTCTGGTTTGGGAGGTGGAGGTGGAGGCGGCTCGATGTCGGTAGACTGACTTTCCATGGCGTCCAGACTGCTCTTAGACTAAAACATCAACAACAAATGATTTCTGTAAAAATTTTACATTCTAAACAATTTTTCTGTGAGTCATCAGGCCATGAAGAGGTTTAGAAGAGTAAACGGTGTCAGGGGTTAAACGGATATTCAGGGGGGCCCAGAGGTGGTTGCTATTATTATTATTATTATTATTATTATTATTATACAGGTCTATTAGTGACAAATGCAGCTAAATACTCTAATCAATACAATTTTAATTAACAATCAACATACCATTAGTTATTAGTTATGTGATTAAAATACAGAATAATGATACACTACCTGTGTGTTTGTGTGTGTGTGTGTGTGTGTGTGTGTGTGTGTGTGTGTACCTGCTGGATCCCGTTATCCAGGACTTTTGCAGCGAGCTGTGCTTCGGAAAGTTGAGGCCGCAGAAAAGGTGGCTGAACCTGAAGAGACTGAGTCTTCTTAAACCTTCCTATGTATCTGCATGCACACACACACACACACACACACACAAACACACGTGCACGCACGCACACATGCACACACACTTCAGAAATTTGCTGGTGAATAAGATGAAGTACATTTATAGAATAAATCAATCAATCGTGAGACCTTGGTGCTTGGGAGCTACATAGCACATGAGAAACATTTTTACAACATCCGTATGTGAATGGATTAACACCGCCTCTGAACTTCCCCGTAACCTGAAGAACCAGAAAGACAAAGACAAACAAATAAAATAACTTTGATATGATTCTACAACCAAAATATAAATAATAACCAAAGCACCTCATCCACAAACACACACCTGTTCGTTTGTTGTTCTTCCTCTGGCTACCAGCACAATGTGGAAGCCTGTAAGTCCTGCTACTGGGACGAAGAACAGACCTGCGATACACATCACTGTCATACTGAGTACAAAGTTAAAGACTTTCACTCGTTCTTCCACCTGTCTTTCTGAAACGTCCACTCTGAAACGTTCTCATTTCCTAATCCTGTCTCCTCTTCCTCAGTGCTGCTGTCTCTCGCCACTTCATCTTACTCTTGGACATTTTTCTCCATCCATTCCAACAGGCTTGTACTACTTTACCTCTTTGTTCCATTCTCTGCTGTTGACCCCAACGTCTTTCCCTCTTTACCCTGTAATCTCACTTCACTCTCTTTCATTCTCACATGCTATGGTTGACTTCCATTCCTTTTCTCTCCAGAGACAAACCTCCACCTCACCAGCTTTTCCTCCACCTGCTGTTTGCTCTCACTACAGATCAGCTGCTTTGTGATAAAATCTCCTGATCAACGGTGTACACACAGCAAAGATCACACTCAGCAAAACTCTGAGAAATATCTAATTATGTTATCTCCTGGCTGCAGGTGAAAAGACTCCTTAAATAAGACTGACTCGCTTTTAAAGGATACGTCACTCCAGAGTGCACTTGGTCCAGTTGTTCAGTGTGATAAAGGATGTAGAGCAAACTGAATCCAAACACTCCCATTATATGTGCAGTGAGTGATAAAAGGAACAAGAAGAAATAACGGTAGTTCCGTCTCCCGATGCAGTTATTGACCCAAGGACAGTGATGGTCAAACTCCTACAATCCGAAGAGACATCAACATCAGAGACGTATGGAAATACAGCAGAATGACAGACAGCCACGGAGAAAGTGTGTCTACCTCGACGCAGTTGTCACACACGGAGCAATGCGAGCATCGTGGTGGTCTGTAGAAGCGGCAGGTGGAACACCATTTCATGCGCACCTGAATCCCCCTCACCTCCACCGTCTTGTAGAGAGGGGCCCGGAAATCATCCTCTTTATCTTCGTCTTCCTCGGCTTTGTAAAATGAGGAAACACAGATAAACAGTTCAACTAGCCATTAGAGGAATTATGGAATTAAAGGAATTAGTGGGTTGCTAGCGTAATTCTTGCTCTTTATTTGACTAAAATTAGTTTATACCTCTTGGGAAGATGCCTGGGTCCATAAAAGTAGCCATACAAAAGTTGGCCAGGGTGAAGAGAAAGACCACAACATTGTAGAGAGGAATGAAAGAAGAGAAACGCTCGGACAGCCAAGGACAACTTATATCAGAGAATGAAAGAGAAAAGAGAGATATAAACACTACAATTACACTTTTCCTGCCTAAAAAAATCATACCAGACAATTATAGTAAAATACTTACGTGAAGCACAGGAAAAGTGTCGTAGCCCCAACCAGGAAGACTGTCGCCGCTGATACGGGTACATAGCGACTGGGACGAAAGCGTCGTGAAGGGGAGGGGTCTCCAAGAGCCCCACCCACACTGAGACCCGCAGGCATCGGGACAAAATACAAAGCTTAAAGCGGACGGGTGGAGTCAAAAAAGGAGCATTTGATGTATGCTTAACGAAACAGTTAGTCTCATTGCAGGAGTTACGCTGAAAATTAAAACAATAATAATAATAATAATAATAATAATAGTTAATAAGCTTTATAAATGATACATTAAAATGAAGCTTTTTAAAAATCAAGGTGCACAGGATGGTTTGTGAAGAATACAGTGCAGGTGTTTGTGTGCTAAACTGTGATAAAATAGTTTTATGAAAAAATAGACATTTCTATGGCTTGAATGTAACAGGATTGGATAGAGAGATGGAGAAAAAGATAAAAGCTCTTTTAGTGCAAATCGCTTCTACATCCTGTGTTTCAGCGATCAGTGGATGAAACCTGGTGAAGCCCAAATGACCAATGGCACTTTTCCCCAAAAACAAGATGAATGTTTAAAACTACAAATAAAAAAAATTAAAACAGGCCAAACGTGAGGCAGTCCAAATAAAACCCTAAAAAGGAGGGGTGGAATCAGTGAGTCACATAGAAAAGGAAACAATGGAAAGAAAAAAATCTGCCGCAGTCTCTGCTGGAGCCTCGGCGCCCGTCGGGATGTCCCGTCTAATAAAAGACCGTAATTATAATAATAGAGAACAAAAACGGTGCTTTTGTGGTCTTCTGGCCTAAATGGCAATTAATACTTCTGAATTAAACTCATGCCACGGGGAAAAAAACTGGTCTTTCCTGTAGAAACATGGTGAACGATTGAGTGTTTCAGTATCCATATAAAGACGGCTCGGACTGAAGTCTTTCACAGGGATGTATGTACACACACGACTCGCTCGCCTGTGCTTGTTCCTACCAAGGCGAGTGCATTTACTGCCGCTTGTGTGTGAGTCCAAAAACATTTTAGCTTTCTCTGGCAACCCATAAGGCACCTTTCTGTTTTACAGGAAACAGTTTATGAGCATTTCTGGAGCAGCTTCTTCTTTTGTCCAACCAATAGGTGGCAGGTTCAACCTGGGAACATAAAGATAATTACACATTAATTACACAATCATAGATAAAGTAAAGGAAATAAAGTGTATGTAACTTAATATACAGTATGTTGTGACAGGGGTATTGTACAGGATATAATTTTAATTTAGATACAGAATAACAACTAAAACATTTAGAAAAAAGGTCATGAATTTATTTGCGTTTTAATGAGTGAGATCATTCTTGCTGTCGGACGTTTATTGTGATTTGCACACATCTCAGGAGGGACTTTAAGTCCTTAACAGTTTCCAGGCTGCCGTTTTGCAACTCGAACCCTTCGTCCCCTTCAAACTGACTTACTAGGCAGAGGAAACCAGTGAATCCGGAATAATACAAGCAAGCATGGGGAGAACATACAAACGCTAAAATGTAAATCAGCTTTTACTGTCAAAATAAAACAATTAAATGATACACTGATCATTTCAGCATCAGCGGGCAAACAAACAAACTCCGCAGGAGATCAAACTAACATGAATTGCAGTGCTCTGGTTACAAACCTTTCAATAGCTTCTCCATTTAACGGAGATGTTTGTGCAACAATTTACTGATGGTTTCATGCTTAGGCTTAAACACGAGTATTTCACAACACATGTGAGAAAGGCTCGGCCATGGCATCCAAGTGTGTATGAAACATGTTGAAACCTGAGAGTTTGACCTTCTTCCAACTATTACATCTGAGTCACCAGAAAAAGGGTGAGACTACACGATACCAGTTATTTTGTATTTTATTCATCTTCAGCATTTCTATATCCCAAGTAATCGATAGTTTATTGCTCGGTCACTGAAATGTTTCACACTCTATAAGAAAATATAACAGAAGGTATTTGTCTAAATTCCTTTAAAATCACTGGAATTATTTAATCACACCTGCTTTAACAATTGCTCTCCCAGATTCTGTCCAAAATCAGAGTGTGAAAGCAAACGTACGACTGACACTTTACTTTCCCATCAGGCCACAGGAGAGGTAACTCGTCATATTCGCAGGAAGACAACATCGCTTTCGGTACATCAAGAACTCAACATTGTTCCATGTAGTAAGTAAAATTGCATGAACCCGGGACCTTCTTGCTGTGAATATAAGATATGAGGAGCGTGTAGTAAATCAGAAACATACAGCGTGACCTATCCAGTATGTTTATATTTAATTATAACACATTACACGCTGAACTGAACAATTTCATACGTGTAATTTAACTATATTTAAATTGTGAATTAAATGTTATGTTGACTGAGATGGACTGGTGACCCGTCCAGGGTGTAACCCCCGCCTCTCGCCCTATGTGTGCTAGGATAGGCACAGCAGACCCCCGTGACCCCGGATTCGGGAATAAGCGGGTAAGAAGATGAATAGATGAATGTTATGTTGATCATAAATTATTTTATCATTTTATGTTCTGATCAGGCGGCGCGGTGGCCTAATGGTTGATTCCCATGGCCGGGGATCTATCTGTACAGAGTTTGCATGTTCTCCCCGCCCTTGCATGGGCTTCCTCCTGGTACTCCAGTTTTCTCCTACAGTTCAAAAACATGTACATTAGATTGATTGGTGATTCTAAATTGCCCATAGGAGTGAATGTGTGTGACCCATGAAGGGTGTAACCAGGCCTCTCGCCCTATGTGAGCTGGGATAGGTTCCAGCAGACCCCTGTGACCCAGAATTAGGGAAAAAGCGGGTTAGAAGATGAATGAACGAATGAATGTTCTTAACAAATGTTAATCTAGGAATCGTCAATTAATCCAGAATCAAAAAATTACCTCATTTCAGTTAATCAGATCGCTTACAGAGATTTTCCCCAGATTTTTGTGGACAAAAGAGTTTGGAACCTTCTTCATTGACGCACACTAATGACATCAGATGATTATGATTGGTTGATTGGCATGGCATAATGACACAATGATGTAATAACGTAATGACGTAATGAAAGTGAAAACAGTGTGAGATGAAAATCTGGAGTGGATTTACACTGAATCCAGTGTGTATAAAAATAAATCCGACTATAAACACTAATGTGATTATTGAATCTCCGATTTTGTTCGATTATTCTAATGAAATTAAAATTCAAAAAATTAATTCATCTTTTAATTCCACACGGATTTAATGTTCAGATTAATCCTCTATACATAAATCCCTGCTTCCGAATTCACAGTCTTTCTATCATTACAATAAGAACACATGATAAAGTTTTCTTTAATGTTTGTTTAAATGAGGAAAATAATATTAAGGAGGAAAAGAATGAGAGAGAGAAAAGAAAGAATGAAAGGAAAAAGTTTGTCGGCTCCCGACGGACAGAAACGGCCTGAGGTGCTAACGTGCTAAGTAGCTAAGTAAAACCGTTGAAAAATAATGAAAGATAAAATAAACAATGACAATTTTATATTAAACTAAAACAATAATAGAGAATAAAACCTGTATTTGTATCTTACGTTGAGCGTTCCGCCAGCAGGTCTGGTGTTTCCTCGGAACTAGCTTCCAGCTCTTCAGCCTGATTCAGGCTAATATCTCTGAGGTGACGTTTAGCAAGCTGCTTTTAGCCAGCGACAGATGGACGTTTTTAAATCCTCGCCTTGTTCTTATCCGTGTAGTAAAGTAGCTTTAATCCTGAGCAGGTTTACGGTGTGTTTTCTATACGTTATCAAACACACACGCACGCGCGCGCGCGCACACACTCCATGTCCCAACAGAACACTACCGATACCTGAGGCAGAGAATTAGCCAACGTGCTAACGCTCCATCTACAGCTTCCTGCCGCAGCGTCAGTCAAGCGGAGAATTCGGTCGGTTATTAACGACAATCGGCGTTATAACGATTTTATTAACTATAAAACGGAGTTATAACGCGTTTGTGAACGATGAGACGGAGTTGTAAAGTGTTTATTAACAATTAACGGCGTTATAACACTTATGAATGATAAAACAGCGTAATAACCTGATTATTAACGATAAACGGCGTTATAACGTGATTATTAACAAACCTGCATGAAGAGAGAATAAAGTGGAAGAATTAAAATCTCCACATGACTGAGTCCCGATTGTGTCAATGCCTCACCATCTGATCAACATTCACAACACACAATCATCATCATCATCATCATCATCATCATCACGCTGAGGGTTAAACGCGTTGCTCTTTGGCAGTCTGATGATGTTTTAAGGATTTAAACCCATGATGTTCTGGTCTGCAGCCAAACACCGTAAATCACTGACCCACCACATTTATTCTTTACATAAAGGAGAAAAGCTTTAATCCTGAAACACCACCGATTGATAAAGTGAGAAAAGTCTCAGGTGTTTATTTCTTTAAAAAATAAAACCAGAAAATCAGTGGAAGAAACGGAACCGCAGTTAATAATACTGATGGAATCTCACTCCACTTCCCAGCACATCCCATCCATCCACGTCTTTATTTAAGATCTATGAAGCGAATGTCCATGATGAGGAGTGTGTGTCGAGGCAACGGTCTGGGTGCTGGTGCGAGTACAGTCATCACCTGAGCCTGAGTGTCCACGGCCGTAACCACGATAAAGCCACAAACTGGGCTCTCTAAAATCCCTCTGCTGCGGCTCTCTCCTCCCTCGATGTCGTCCTCAACGCAGCTGACGCTCAGGACATGGTGGGTCAAATCCCGCCCTGGGCTCACAGGAACCAGCTTCAGCTGCGTGTCGTCCTGCGACATGCCCAGCGGCAGACACGAGTCCGGAATGGAGGGGGCACCAATCTTATATATACGCACATCTGAAAAGCGCACGTCGAAAGCATGTGGGTAGAAACTGGTGCCTCGGAAGCCGTAGAAATACTCTCGGATCTTGTCGTCACGTGTTTCCCGCCTGCAGTCCTTGGAACGCTCTACGACACCACCGGACTTGGGTAACAGCACCACGCGCACAAAGTGTGGCAGATCTCTTTTGAGCTCGTTGTAGAGACGTTCCTGATCGAGGACCAGCACCACGTCTACCTGGAATGCTGACGCGCAGTGGACCAGTGCCTGGTATCCTGATCCTTTCACCCAACCGCATGTATTAATGATGCAGCCTCCGACGCTGGCCTTTCGGTTCACCTCACAGCGCTGTGAGAACACCTCCGCCAGACAGGATGTTAGCTACATGCACACAAAGAATTTAAAGATAAAAGAGTTGGACAACATTAAACATTTTAAACTTCACTAGCAGACTGAAGGGTTCAAGCACGATATCTCATCAGAACTTTTACTGTCCTCACTTGACCTGGTGGATGAAACTTCTATAATTTTGCATGAAAAAAGAGCGACTTACATTTATCTCATTCATACACCTGAGGTGGGAAGTGGAAGGATTGGGGTTCAATTCCCAACAGTTTGGATTGGTTGACACGGCCCTAAACCACCAACTGCTTTTACACCAGCAGTTGGCAGGTCGCTTTGAATAGGGAAAGTGGTGGCTTAATGGTTAAAATGCTGGACTGATACCAGAAAGACCAGGGCTCCATTCCAAGCACCACCAAGCCAGGGCCCCAGAGCGAGGCCCTAAAGCCCAACTGCTCAGTTGTAAGTTGCTCTGGATAAGGGTGTCTGCCAAATGCTGTAATTGTCATTAGGGTTGAAAGGCCCTTGTTCAGAGACCCAGAAGTGACAAGTTGGTGGTTCTTGGAATTAACCCCAATTAGCAATCTAACTCCTTAAGCAATGCGCTAACACTTCCCTAGTAAATGCTGTCAATTTGATGTGAAATGTTAGCCATTAGAAATGTTTCACTTTAAAGAATATTACTTCTGGAAGTCACTTTGTATAGGAGAGACCACCAATGTCAACCTGTCAATTTATAAGGACTAATCAATAAATCGTCTCCGGTCTGATGAACTCCTGTGTGTAATTAACTATTTATTAACCAGCAGATTAAAAGTCTGATGTATTGATCGCACACTTTTAAAGCACCTTGTTATAGAGTTTGATATTTGTTCCAGGTGTTGTAGAGCCAAAGTGAAAGACTAAAGGAGCCTGGACAGAGAAACCTTCCTCCACATCTGCTGGACGTTCAATATACAGTGCTGACATTGTCCCAGGAACAGACACCTGAAAAGGACCACCAGAATGAGGAAACAGAGACGGCTGTAGACCTCGTTAAACTGTGATAACAGAGCTCATCTTCTCTTACGCTGCTTTGGCCGACGTCCAGCTCCACGAGCGTGGGTCTCCTACCCAGCCTCACTGCGTAGTTCAGCAGAAGACGGCATAGTGTGGTTTTCCCCACGTCGGTTGGGCCCACCACCATCACCTAAACAAATACAAAGGTTGGCTATTCAAATGTTTGTCTCGACGACACGCCAGTGACGAAGATGCAAAGAGGATGAGGTGAGAATGGTGACGTACCCTCGGACCTCTCTCGTTGTCTCGTTCAGCCTGACGTCTCATTTGCTCCAGCGCCGCGTGTGTGTTTAGATACAACAGCATGGGGGTGTCTTTGGAGACGTAGGCCACCTGCATTCATTCAATCAAACGTTATAAAGAACATTATTAACCCCCCCCCCCACTGGTAAAACTGACAGGACACCAACATCACTTAACTTCCTCAAAAAGGAATAGGCATATTAATTAATGACGTCATCAGGTATCTAGAAAGGAATTCCACGCTCAAGATCACGTGCCCACTATCTCACCTCGGTTTTGCCACTGAGGGACAGGCTGCATCCCTGCCACGTGAACACGGCGATCTTTGAACCGGGTCCGAATGAGTACTTTTTGTTCCGGTTCAGTTCGGAACCGAAAACCTCGGCAAGACCGGACAGAAGCTCGAGCAGGACCCGCTCTCCTGCCTCGACCTCAAACCGCAGCTCGGTTTCCTTCTCCAGGTCAAACCGCGAACCTCCGGCACTCCCCGCTGCTCCCACGGAACTCGGACCTTCATCACCCGCTTTCTCGGGCGACTCAGCGTTCATACCTGCGAGAAAACACACCCATTTCTCCCGAGAGAATCGACATCAACGGGAACCAACAAGACACCAGCCACCTGATTCCCACTTACCGAACATCTTTACATTTAAAGCGGAATTAACCGGGAATTTTATTCACTTTAATTAAACCTGGGTGCGAATTAAAAACGTTGCTAAGAATTAGCTGTTAGCAATGCGCTGTGAGAAAATTAACTCGATTTTTAATTTCTGTTTAATTAATTAAATGTTCCAGCAGGAATAAGCGTGTGTTTAATCGCAGTAAATCTTACTTTAAAAGAAAGAAAAACTCCAAACTTTATACACGCCAGGTTTTCAAATCCACCACCAGCTTCAGGGGAACGCCGGCGCATGGTGATGACGTCACAAGGCAGCGCTCATACATGCGGCGGAAGGGTCACAAAAAATAAAGAAAACGCAAAAACAGGCCGAACTTTTTTATTTTTTATTATTTCTCACAGAACTCAGTAAAAATTACTTTGTTTAGTAAATATGTTTAGTAATAGTCTAATACAACAAATAAATCTACACTAAATGGCCAAAAGCACGTGGATTCCTGCTCACACTGATGCAGCAATAGAATTCAAATGACGTCACTATAATTAAAGCATCAAAGCGAGGCGGCACCGGACGCAGGTAGTGGCATTAACAGTTATTACACTTATTTTAAAGCAGAATTACAGACAAACACACGTCAGTTATTGAACTCAAGTGAAACAGAAGATTAAGCGGAAGGAGGCAGCGGTGGTTCAGGTTCAGGATGCCAAACAAGTGATCAGAGAACAGACTGGGAGTGAACCTTTTGATCCATCCTCATCATTATACATCCAAAAAAAACCGCAAACCCTCCAAACTAAAAGAAAATAAACACACACACACACACACACACACACAGTGACGCCATTAACAGATTAGAACATTAGTGTCTAGAATTGTTGTATGATGTATTAATCCTCACACACCTTCCTCACTATTTGGACTTCCTCTTCAGGGCTTCATCCAGCGCAGATACAACCTCAGCCGGCTCAGGAAACTTTAGTTTACGGGGTGGACCTTTGCGAATACCAGTCCACAACACCATCTCTGTGAGATGAATCCATGGAGAAAAATCAGAACATCGAACATCACAAAAAGTCCAAACTGGATCAAAGAGATGAATTATAAACTGTTTAATCAGAACCTGATAAATAAACATTGATCATCAAATCAAAAGACATTACATCTTCATATTAAGCCTAAACATGCTTCTCTCCAGTGGTTTCCAACAGTGAGGAGCATCATGGAGAACCATCACATTATTCCCCCCCCTAAAAAAAAATCCTGGAAAATGTGTGTTTACAACAAACACTGAGCTAAACTCGGAACCCGGTTCTGTGTGGTACTGACGTCCTGCTGAAGAATCACACAATCGGGGGTTTTCAGGTTTCTGTATTTGCACACAGCTGTAAATCTACCTTCGCTGGCCTCCACCAGTAAAATCTCAAAGCTGTTGCGTCGAGGCTTTTGGGGGTTAATCAGCACACACAACTCTGGATGTGCAGCCAGGACAGCCTCACGCACTGCGTCGGCATGGCGACCGTACACGCGTCAACTTTTACTAAAACAGCAAAAGAAAAAATGTAAAGATCATTGGTGGAATTTTGCACATATAAAATCTCTAATTTCTTTATTTGAATTAAATTAGCAAAACTTTATTAAATCCTTGCGTTAACCAGAACCTCAATCATCATCGTGTCCACGGTTCGACTGACCAGTGTTCAATGACGACTCGCTGCCCATCCTCCTCCTCCTCTACTACAGGTTCAGCGTCCACCAGGACATCCGCCTTGCGCTTCTTCACACGACCTGGACAAAAGATTTCAGTCAATTATTTGGACAATATACCATGTGACAGTGACAGGCCCTTTAGTAGACAGGTGACCTTCTGATAGACATTCCTGTAAATCTTAGTGACGTCATCTTTTCTAAAAATACACGTTTCATACTCGAAGGCTATTGGCTAGAGATTTAGTTATTCTATGACAGGGTGAAACAGAAGTACCCGTTTCATTGAACCGCTCATAGCGCCGCGATGCGGTGACAGGAGGAAGTACAGTGCGAGAGAAATAACAGTTCATGGATTGAAAGAACGATTCGTTCCACCTAAAGATCCGTTCCAGAAACTTCCGGGCAGAAAAATAACAAAATACACAAAATCTTCTCATGGTTTTCTATTTATTTTTCCTTGGATGGATGGAGACAATTTCTAAACGCGTCACTGATCCTGAGGATTAAAGCGCCTGGAAATCACATTACATTAGATTACATTAGATTAGATTAACCACGAGATTAGATTATCAACGGGTTTGTTTATTTTATCATACCTGCTTTAGCGCGTGTCGCCATTTCTGTGCACAACAGAGAAGTTTGGCGCGAATTATTCACCGGAAACGAGCCGACACGCGCCACCTGCCGGTAAATAAAGAAATCACACCAGACCCCATACAGTAAATATTTTAACCATAATTCTTAAATGTTTAAAACCAAACCATGACCAAAAAACCCCGCGTTTATAATAACCACCAATTCCCACGAAACGAAAACAAAATTGGCAGGACTCGACGCGTACAGTGATGACGTCACACCCGGACGCGAAAATGATTGAAGGTTTTCTGTAGTTAAACAAATTGCGGAAATGTCCGTTCACACTTTATTATTATTATTATATTTAAAAAGTGTGCAGGTTTTAATGATGCGGTAAAGTGCTGCAGGTTCGAACATCTGTCCTGTGCAAATTCGGGGTAAGAAGGTGAATGAAGGAGTTTCAGAGAAACAAACCCAGCAACCAATCAGAAGTTGACATGCAGTTACTTTATTCTTTTAAATTGTTTCTTTGTATTTAATCCAGTTTATAATTTATAATTCACTTCTCTGACGTCATCCCCCAAATCTGATTAAACCCAGTGCACAGCCAATCAAATTCATCCGGATACTTTTCTACACTCTGTCCCTTTAAGCCATCACACAGGGTTTTACAGTGATCTCCAGTTGGACATACAGACAGTGGGACAGACATTGGGACAAACAGACAGACAGACAGTGGGACAGACAGCAGGTGGGACGGACAGAAAGACAGATTTATTCAGATTTTTGATTACAGTTTCCTCAAACGAATATTTAAATGAACTTTAAGGGATTTTGAAGTTAAACTGGATTTAATGTTTCAATCTTTATTTTTCTTGTTCTGCTGGAATGGATTGAATGGATTCCGATCCTTTAACCGAAGGTGTTGTTGTTCCAGGCGACGTTCTCCGCGTCCATGTTAACAAAGTTGATATAAATCCTGAAAGAAAAAACCGTGATTTTAAATGAAGGAAAAATGACGTGTTACTGATTTTCATTTAAAATATAAAATAATAAAATCAACAAACCAAAACGCGGTCAGATCCTACCTACATGTACGAGTGTGTGTGTGTGTGTGTGTAAGTGTTTTTACAGGTTGTGTAGGTGTGTGTGTGTGTGTGTGTGTGTGTGTGTAGGAGTGTGTGGATGTGTGTCTATACAGGTAGTGTGGGTCTGTGTATGTGTGTGTGTGTGTGTAAGTGTTTTTACAGGTTGTGTAGGTGTAGGTGTGTGTGTGTGTGTGTGTGTACAGGTTGTGTAGTTGTGTGTGTGTGTGTGTGTGTGTGTGTGTACAGGTTGTGTAGTTGTGTGTGTGTGTGTGTGTGTGTGTGTGTGTGTGTGTGTGTGTGTGTGTGTGTGTACCTGTCCGGTGAGATACCCAGGTGTTTGTTCAGCAGACCCATTAGCAGTTGGGAATAATGTTTATTTTGGGTTCCGCTGATTTTACCGATGCTGTGCAGAGAACAGAGAGCACAGGAACCTGCAGCTCCACCAAACATCATCATCTGATCAGGGATCACCTGCACAGCCACATACTGAACACACACACACACACACACACACACACACACACACACACACACACACACACACACACACACACACACACAC
>JAOTRA010000001.1:9102495-9113971 GCA_026260255.1 Pseudolaguvia tuberculata | reverse complement strand
CACACACACACACACACACACACACACACACACACACACACACACACACACACACACACACACACACACGAGAGAGATAATAACTAACTATAAACACTGTTTGTCGGGGGTCTGTTACTGAGCAAGACGGCATCTGGAGGGTCTGTCTGTGTGTGTGTGTGTGTGTGTGTGTGTGTGTGTGTGTGTGTGTGTGTGTGTGTGTGTGTGTGTGTGTAATCGAACATCAACATTTACAGTTTTCACTTTTTGTACAACTGGGGTTAGGGCCTTGCTCAAGGGCCACAGTAGTTGCTTGGCGGAGCTGGAATTGAATGTGTCCAATGCCTTAACCACTAAGCCACCACTCCCCAAAACGGAGATAATCTGGATCACATCCCGTCATAAATTATTCACACTGGTGTTACAGCAGCGAAAAAACAGCCTCAAATATATTGCTGGGCCCCTGAGAAAGGCCCCTAACTTTCAACAGGTCAGCTGAATAAAAGTGTCTACTGAATGGCAGAAATGTGAATGTAAATATTAAATAAACTAAAGTGGTAGCTCGGTGGTTCTGGTGTTAGGTGCTAATCAGGTAAATTTCCAGCAGCACCAAGCTGCCACTTCTGGGCCCTTGAATACGACCCTCAGCACTCAACTGTTCAGTGAGATTAAAAACACCAGCTGAATGGAAGTTGTTGTGAATAAGGGCGACTGGTAGATGGTGAAGGAAACCTTAATGATGAACCTTTTAATGCAGACTGGCTTCAGGAGTCAACGGAGGTCACCAGTCATCAGATCCTTTGTTTTTTCAGTTGGTCGTGTTTTGTTTGAGCTCTTCGCTGATGTCGTCCCTAAAACGGCAGAGAATTTCCGGGCTCTGTGCACCGGTGAGAAGGGGATTGGCCAAAGCACTGGAAAAGCGTTGCACTTTAAAGGATGTCCTTTTCACCGCAGTGAGCACACAATTCCCATTAAAACATATAAACTCCTCATCCATGGAATTGAGATTCGTAACTTGGTTCATGTTTTGGTTAACAAATACCTTTATTGCCCCAGTCATCAAGAAGTTCATGGTGCAGGGCGGAGATTTCTCAAATCAGAATGGGACAGGAGGAGAGAGCATCTACGGGGATAAATTCGAGGATGAAAACTTCCATTATCAGGTGAAATTCTGTGTAAAGGTTGGATAGGGATGTTTTATGTTCAGTATGTACAGTAAAACCACACACACACACACACACACACACACACACACACACACACACACACACACACACTACTGGACTGTGGAGAATTTGAATTAATTACCTTTTTTGTTCTGACTTGTACTTTATTACTGTTAAAGGAAACAAACACGTTTCCAAAAAATATTCTTTTTATTAAAGGTAAATTTTTTCAATATTTTCAAATGTTTCATTCCTTTTAAATCATGATTGTGCACATTTAGTTTTTCAAGTTGAAATATTTTTGTGAATAAAGTGATAGTGTGTGTGTGTGTGTGTGTGTGTGTGTGTGTGTGTGTGTGTATTTTTCTTCTTGTTCTGATAGCATGACCGAGCGGGGCTGTTATGCATGGCCAATGCCGGGCCCAACACCAACGGCTCGCAGTTCTTCATCACCACCGTCCCCACGCCGCACCTGGACAACAAGCATGTCGTGTTTGGTCAGGTGCTGAAGGGTATGGGCGTGGTCAAGATGCTGGAGACAGTTGACATCCAGGAAGAACATCCGGTCAAGGTGGGACACACTTCAATGTGCGATCTTCCAATCATGTTATAATTTAGTACCTTTACTCCCTATAATAGTTCCTTTTAGGGTTATAAAACGTTTGTGGCACAATTAAAATGTTTTTTCTGTCCTGTGACTCATTGTAAAAGTTGTTCGGTTTTTTTCCACCCCTTTAAAAATAAAGGTGCTGCGGTTCTTGGGTTTAATATTTAGGGAGACTAGAGGAGTAATGAATCAGGAGGGGGCAGTTATTTCTCCGTAATGAGTGTGGAGAGTTGTAACAGAAGTTGGTTGATATTTTTATTGTGACTCCTCAGATGCTTTAAACTGATTAAAAGCAGAAACTGTTGGTTTAATTATCCACCAGTTTTCAGTTGAAGCCCTTTGATATGGGACTTACTGCAGGGTTTACTGCAGGATTTACTGCAGGATTTACTGCAGGATTTACTGCAGGATTTACTGCAGGGTTTACTGCAGGGTTTACTGCAGGATTTACTGCAGGATTTACTGCAGGATTTACTGCAGGATTTACTGCAGGATTTACTGCAGGATTTACTGCAGGGTTTACTGCAGGGTTTAATGGGATTTACTGCAGGGTTTACTGCAGGGTTTACTGCAGGGTTTAGTGGGGTTTACTGCAGTTTAATATGCTGATGATTTGATGCTTGGGTCACAGTGTCATTTTAACATTTCTGTCTTAATCCCTCTGTGTCTTTTTTCAGCCATGTATAATTGTTGACTGCGGAGAGCATAAAGCAGGGGACGACTGGGGCGTGGCACCCACTGACGACTCTGGAGACATGCACCCAGATTTCCCTGAAGACTCGGACCTTGATTTTAACGATGTAAGTGTTTATCCAGGAGTCTGAAGTCAGTTTGTAATCTGGAATTACAGAAAGATTTTCTCCCAATTCATACTTCACCCCGGAACCGCCGACCCTGAGGTTTCACTTCAGCTGGGGATTTAGGTTTTATTCAGGCATGAAATCAATTCAGTGCTGTATTAAAAACACTGCATAGCAAGCAGTCTGTCTGGAGGCTTAAAGGTTCACATTGTGCTATTTTGACCAGGATTTCTGGGGTCTGTGGATGGAAACGTTCACTGATGAAAAAAATCTCCCAGAACATTCTGCAGGCGTCGCAAGAAAAATGAAAAGAGAATTAGTCTCCTGTCCGACTCCATTTATAAGAAAAAAACAAGCCGATGGTACCAATCGTATTACTTGTACGAAAGAATTGCAATGGCTGTCAACTTTCAAATTGTTCTTTACTTTATTTATGATTTTTTTATAAAACGTTTTTTTTTTTTCAGATTGCTAAAGTCTTGTCTGTCGCAGAGGACATCAAAAACATCGGAAACAGTTTCTTTAAGTCCCAGAACTGGCAGGCTGCTCTAAAGAAGTACTCCAAAGCTTTTGAGTGAGTGCGTCCGACTATAACAGAGGACCGGGGATACCAGACACGTTGCTGGAGGGCCGGTGTTTTGCAGAGTTCACATCCAACTTTCCTCCCTGGAATTTTCAGTATTCTAAATAAAACCTTGATTGTTGCATTCTGGTGTGTTTTTATTTAGGGGTGGTTGCTAAACTCTGCAGGACTCTGGGCGATTAGCTTCCTATTTAAAATAATAATATTCAAGTTACATATTATTGGTTTTAATGCGTACAAATTTGTAACAGGTCTTTTCCTTTCTTTACTGCGATGCAGGTATTTAGAGACCTGTGGAAACACAATGGAAGATAAGAATGTGCAAGAGCAGCTGAAGTCCATGGCTCTCAGCTGCATCCTCAATACAGCAGCCTGTAAACTAAAGCTGCAGCAGTGGCAGGAGGCCGTTGAGAGCTGCGATGAGGTACGTAGATGTGCACAAGGAACTATTATTCTATATTATCTATAATAACACTTCAGTTGTATGTCTAATGCCTAACCCTAACCCACAAACAGATATTTCTATTTCCTACTGTTGGAAAATGTGTTTTATTAGTTACATGACTTAAGCCAAAAATTAATAATTTCTTAGGTGGCTACAATAAAATGATTAAAACTGCTCAGTAATAAATATTTATTAATGATGTATTCACTTCCCTCATGAGTTTTTAGTCACCAAATATTTAGTACCAAACATCAGTCTAGTGCAAGTGAACCAGAGATATAAAAGGAAATCCTTAATTTTTGGGATAATGTTGGCTTTCATCAGTGGAACATTCCATACGCCATGTACAGCGTACAACTCCTCACGAGACATTTCAGCAGAAAGTCGTTTTCTGTCGTTCTAGAGGTTCATTGAAATTGTCAGTATGAAATGATGAGCTTGTGTTTTCTCTCCATGTTCCTCACAGGCTCTGGAGCTGAATGAGACCCACGCTAAGGCTTTATTCAGGAGAGCACAGGCTTGGCAAGGCCTCAGGGAGTTCAACAATGCCATGGTATGACACATGTTATGCTGAAGTATTTGCGGTTACAGCATCAGTGTGTGTTTTAACTGTTAGTGTACCGAACGTGTTGGTACCACAAACCTACCTTGGTGTAAACACTGAACATTTTCAGCTTGTTTACAGTGTTTCTATTACACCATCAAACATTCTATCGATGTCCTGGAATCTTCTCCAAAAACCCCACTTACTTTTATTCTAGTCAAATATTCAGAACACAAAGCAGTTCTGCAAAACTACAAGAAATATTGTCCAATCGGTCCAAGTCTGAACATTAATAGGTTTAGCTGCATGCCTGTAACTGTCTGCTCACACACAGGATACGCCATCAGTGTGTTCAGTGTACAAACGGCAACAATTCGATTTTCTTTCTTTTCATAAATTGACATGGAATGGCCTTGAAAAAGTCTCTTTGAAGGGGCTTCAGAAAACCCCAAACCCAGAATTAATCAGTGTTACATTTGGTTCGAATCCTGTAATTTATTACCGTTACACACCGGTGAATGACTGAATGTAGAAAGTTTCAGAAGGCGAGTTTGGACAGTGACATTCGGGTGGGACATGTGCTGTTGTCCTACTGCCACTTCACCCTGAGGTTCCTCATCTCAAACCACCTGCACACTTCATCCAACCTTAACACAGCTTTGCACAGGTGTTCGTTGGTTCATTCATTTTCTTACCTGCTTATTTCCTAATCCGGAGCCACGGGGCTTATCTCCCTGCACATAGGGGGAGAGGGATGGGTACACCCTGGACAGATCACCAGTCCATTGCAGGGCACACATAGCAAACTTGCACACATTCACTCCCTTTAGAGTCATCAATCAACCCAATGTGCAGGTTTTTGGACTGTGGGAGGAAACCGGATGGCCCCAGAGGGAACTCACGCAAATGTGGGGAGAACTTGCAAACTCTACACAGAAAGATCCCCGGCTCGGGAATCGAACCCGGGACCTTCTTGTTGTGAGGCAACTGTGCCTAGAGACTCAGTCGATTCCATGTTTAATGGAATGTTGATCTTTTCTCTTTCTTTTCCAAATCACAGACTGATCTGAAAAAAGCGCACGAGGTTGCACCAGATGACAAAGGTAAGATTCCATTTTACAGCTCTGGAACCGACAGCATTTCACTGTGTTCACTTTAGAGATCTGATGTTAAAGCTATATTACACCTTTCTTTTAGGAATCAGCTTTTTATATCAAAGATATAATTGATTCATTAGAACAAACTGCATTGTTAGGGCTATTATATTTATTATAGAATACTCCAAGCATGAATTAAAGTTGTGTAACTAATGACAATATAAACATGTGGCACAAATGTTCAATATGATCATAGGATATACTGTAACTCTTTAAAATCTTTATTTTATCCAGTCTATTATTAAATATCTACAGAGCTGGTCATGCGAGTCGTCTGAAGAGACCAATGTTAAATCATTTCTGGGGTTTTTTCTGTTTAGTTTCTGAGGTTTTTTTCAGACTTTTATTGAATTAAATTGTGAATTTCACAAAATATTAAAAGCCCGTTTAGTGCAGGTTCTTTTTCACGAATCCTTTGACGTTTTCGAGTACATTTTATTACATTGGAAAATTAACAGCACAGTGTCTAAAATCTATTTCTCTTTTTACAGCCATTGCAAATGAGATGCTGAAGGTCAAGCAGAAAGTGAAGGAGGAAAAGGAAAAGGAAAAGAAAATTTACTCCAAAATGTTTGCTTAACATCTGCAGCAGTGACCATGTGCCGACCTCCATCAGCTCGAGTCTCTTAGCTCACCGACGTAGTTGTAATAGTAAATACAGAGGAAACTTTTTCAGTTTGAGATGATAACGATAAGTTCACTGAAGAACTAATGAATTGACTCCATTATCAGCATCATAAAAATCTATGAATCCTTGTAAAAAGGAGAGGAAGACGTTGGGACCCTTTCAGACTACTGCTTAAAGTGTGTTAAATATGACTGATCCTTAAAATTAACTAATTTGTCTTTATATTTATTGACTGGAAGTTTAAAAGAATAAAACCATTTTGTTGGATCTTTTTCAGTTCTCATTATCTCAGTCCTGAAGCCTTTGCTGGTGTTTTGAGGAGAGAGACTCAAATGGCTGATTAATGTTGGGTGAAATAAATTTATTCTACCGACTTGAGGAACACGAATGAAACTGCAAAACACTAACAATCCATTCACATCCCATTGTAGGCTGGTCCTCCACTGCCCTCAGGAACCACCCAATTAATGTTCTGACTGGGGTCCTTGATGTCACAAGTCTTACAGTGCACACAATTCTGGGCGTTAATTTGTAGTCTCATACCTTCTCCTGACTCTAATGGAACAAACTCATACACACCTGGAAAAAAAGATTTCACATTCAGTGAAACATCATCATCATCATCATCATCATCAAGCATTAAAAATTCTAGTATTCTTCTGAGACCCTAGATTTCTGTGTAGTAACTCGGTTGTAGCACATGTTACATGGCACTGGGTGTAAGCATTTATGAGCAGTTACTATAAGAACAAGAATGTATTAGAAGTAACTCTTATAGCCACTGTTAACACCTTCTGACCAATCATATTTTAGTATTCAGTGCTGCTGTAGTCACTTCTGCCTCATGCATCTCTCACTTTTATAAAGCTGACTCGGACTCAAATGAGGATCTATAAAATGTTTGGCAAGAGACAAACAAGCTGTTGATGTTCTGATTATACACTACAGACTAGCAATTGTACACACCTGCGGGACAAAACCGCTGTTCAGGTCCATCATAGATGGCAAGATTCTGTAGTACAGGAACAGCGTCGTTCTTTAGTGTGAGATGAGGAGGTTGGTCGTGCTCGTGATTAGTCCCGCTCAGCGCCACTGAAGAAAGCAGATCGAAGCTGATTTGCCCATCAGGCTTTGGGTACTCGATGGGTGTGCAGTCTTTTGCTGGCTTCAGCTGAGCAGAATCCAAACCTGCTCAAACCAACACAAACTCTTTAAAATAAATAAATAAAAGTACAATTATTCTAACAGTAAACTGTTCATTATATTCTTGTTTTTTTAAACATTCTATACTTTCAGAAATCTGGAAAGGCTTTTTATTAGATTGTGTTTTGCATTATATTACAGTATTATAGTGTTAAATGGATCAAACACTTATCAGGTGAGGAGGTCTGGGGTTCAATCGATATTCTGGTTTAGGCGTTAATGTATCTATTCCTCACCGGGGTGTTTTAGTGTCCATGGCTCTTTTCCCCTCAGTATCCAGTAGAAAAGTCCAGTGTACAGCATCCCTCCATACAGCCCAAAGTAATTGTGGAACGAGGGCCGAATGTTCCTGACAGAATACAGCTCCTTCCAGACCCAGGAATTCTTTAAGTTTTCCTCATACTCGGGAACGTGGATACCTTAACACATTAAATGTTTTGTTAAAATCCTCTTAGTATCAATAATCATTTGAGCAGCTTGATTGCACATGCCTGTCGTCTCACACTGCAGGTTCTCGTCTGTCAGTTTGTTGAAAATGGCCTCCGCCGCCAGCATGCCGCTCTTCATTGCTGTGTGTGTTCCTTTGATCTTCGGGACGTTCATGAAACCCGGACTGCAGCCGATTAGAGCGCCACCTGGGAAGGTCAGCTTGGGTATAGACTGAAATGAGAAATAACATTGATAGTAATTATATGAAAGTGAAGCAATTCAAATATAGAACCTTGTTTGGTACCTGAAATCCTCCTTCATTTAGAGCTCTGGCTCCGTATGCGATCCTGTTTCCTCCTTTCAAAGTACAAGCCACGGACGGGTGATGCTTCCAGCGCTGGAACTCTCTGAATGGACTCAGGTAAGGGTTTGTGTAGTCCAATCCCACCTGTATGTGACAAACTGGTCTCAAAATAACTTTCAAGTATTCAAGATAGTTTGCAATAAGAAGAATAAAATTATTTGTCCAACGCCGGACTCACTGGGTGTGTTTTTGCCCATGATTAGAGACCAAAAGGAAAGAAGATGAACGACCTTTTATATACAATATATACATTTCTTACCACAAATCCCAGGGCCACCAGTGGCTCTCCTTCATTCAGATGATATAGAAAAGAGCCTCCGTATGTGTTTCTGTTCAGAGGCCAGCCCACAGAGTGTTCTACTCGACCAGGACACCAATTCTTCTCATCAATAATCCACACCTAGGAGAGGGGTTGGGGGGGGGGGGATATTCAGGTTCTTGGCACAAATAAAGAACTACCTCATATTTCTATTAGACAGTGCACTGCATTGTTGTCTTTAGTCTAGACATTCTCACCAACAAAGATTATATACAGTGTATTTCATAAGTAGAATTTATTCTAATACATAGTACAATCAAATTTGACAAAGATCTAAATTCTTTGTGTTCAGTTTGGGTGTACAATGATAACTCATTAAGACAATAATTTTTTAGCCATTACCTCACTCTGAAATATCGCTCACCTCTTTAAGTCCGATGGCGTAAGTCTGCGGTTCACAGTTCTCTCTCAGGTTGAAGTGTTTGTAGAGCTGCTTGGACAGGTGACCGTGACATCCTTCTCCAAACAGAGTGATTTTAGCATGGAGTTCCATACCTCGTTCGAACACGTCCTGTAGCAGATAAATGACACGCAGACCCAATCTCAGTTTCTCTCCAGGCTAAAATTCTATAAAAAAAAAAAAAGAAGTGTCTTAATTGTCTCGTGATGAACCTTAGGAGAGCCGTCTTTGCTGATACCAACGTCGTTGGTGGCGATTCCCTTCACACTTCCATCCTCGTTGAAAAGCACCTGTAAAAGGTAAATAAAAAAAAGATATTCACTTCTCCTTTGAGCGACACATTTTGGTAGTCAGTGGTATTTGTAGTCATTTCACAAATCACACAAATTCAAACATTAGATTTTTACATGCTACAGAGTTTTTATGGTTCTGCCACTAACTTCAACTGATATAGAATAATAAATTGTTCTTTGTGTACAACATAGAGAGCAAACTGAGTGGGTGTGAAAGAGTGAGAGAGAGAGAAAGAGAGAGAGAGCAGGTCATGATGTTCCAACCTCAGCTGCTGCGTAACCTGGATACAGCTCCACTCCGAGTTCTTCAGCTTGCTCACCCAGCCAGCGCACAAGGTGACCCAAACGCACTATGTAGTTCCCGTGGTTATTCATCGGGAGACCTGCAGACAGAGGAAAAGAAAAAGGGAGAAAAGGAAATTTGTGGAAATTAATTCTGTATAAGCATTACTGAAATATTTTACAGTCTAAGGTTCTGTGTGAAATGACACTGGTCTTTACTAGGTAGCGTGTGAAACAGAGTGTGTTAGCATAATCGATATTGTTGCTGTTGTGACATCATATGTCACGTGAATATATCAAAGTGGTGCATTAAAAATAAGAGAATTTTATTCTTACTCCCGGAAACATCCCCAACAGCCAGAAAGTACAAACTAACAGTTAAATGTACATACTAACAAGTTTTTGATTTTGGACAGTCTTTAACTAGCAAAAAACATTTTTAGCAATCTGTGCCAGTTTTAGGGACAAATGTGTACGTAATACACAAAAGAAGTGTTATACAAGCTGTACTACTTTACCAGGAAGTATTGGTACAGGGATTCTGTATTTCTCTGTCAGAATAGCAAATCTGTCTTCTGTAACCTGCGTGTTAAGCGGTGCCTGATGGCGGGAGAGGGAAGGAAGGCAGGAGAAAGAGAGAGAGAGAACAGAAAACAGAGTTATTAGGGTGATAAAGCATTTAAAAAAAAAAACCTTTTGTGGTGCAGATGCTTGTGTGTATTTCTTTAATATACCCCTCTTTCTTTCCAGTCTGGAATGAGCTCACTGAGAGCACTGGGTTCCAAGCAAGCCCCAGAGAGTGTGTGTGCTCCGATCTGAGACGCCTTCTCCACCACACACACACGCAGTTCCTTCTCATACTGATTGGCCAGCTGCTTCAATCGGATGGCTGCTGAAAGACCGGCAGGCCCGCCACCAACAATCACCACATCTGCCTCATCTGCAAATCGTTCCATATTCACACCTGCGAAAACCACAAATCTCCTCCACATTAGAAAGCAGACACATCCTGATGCTTAAAGTTTTATCATCATCTTTACCGACCTTCCCATCGTGCATCCTTGTCTCGAGGATAGATGGTATAATGAGATGTAATACGTGGTACAGATGCAGAAGAACATTGTCTGGTGTAGATCTGAGGAACCACCTGCTGTGTCTGAACTGCTTTCAGTGCATGTACACACCTCCGAACTGTAAAATAAACAGACATGCAGACATCAGATGGGTGAAATCGGATTCTTAATGACTGTGGCTCATCTATATCTTTATCATTTATTTCCACAAACTAATGAAACCTGAAACCCACCGGAAAACATCAGCATCCCTGTACCACGTGACCTTCAGTCTCATCAACACAACCAGTCACAGAACAAAATAAACAAATAACTGCAAGCTTAGCCTAGCATTATTTATTAACAATTTAAAAATAAAAATTATAATTTCGTTAACACTTTATAATATATTAAAATACATTAAATGTCCAAATAGTATTTTTCTTTTTGACATGATTCCTGACGGAAATTATATTTATCTGACCTTTGTCCCACTTTCAGTTAGCACACGGCTAAGCTAAAGCCAGACTGATGTCGGTTTAGAATATTTAGTTCAAATTTGGCTTGATTTTTA
Organism: Pseudolaguvia tuberculata; assembly: GCA_026260255.1. NCBI lineage: Eukaryota > Metazoa > Chordata > Actinopteri > Siluriformes > Sisoridae > Pseudolaguvia > Pseudolaguvia tuberculata. Next base: position 9,103,146 of record JAOTRA010000001.1, on the reverse strand, counting down.
ATTATTTTAAGAACAGAAACCTAAACAATTAATAATCAAAACATTAATAAACACATCCCAAATGAACAAATGGGCTAAACGGTGTTTAGCATTAACTCCGAGTGGCTGCATCCCAACCCGCTTTATTATTGTCCGCTTCAGTGACTCAAACCTTCAGTTCGTCCCGCTGTTAATAAACTTAAAGAACCGATTATGAGACATTCAAGACATTTGGGACATTCGGGACATTCGAACATGCCAAAGTCACTATGACATTACCTTGAAGTGAACATCTGCTGGAAGGAAACATGGATAAATCTGACGCTTCGGCTGCTTTGAATCCTTTAAAAACAAAAACGCATAAAATACGAAAAAGAAAAAGAAACTGAAGAATTTAAACAGTTCAATCAGCAACAAAAATAGATTCTTCTTCAGTTACAAAACCATCAAGACTCTCTACAGCCACCTATCGGTCACAAATGATATGCAAACATTCATTCATTCATCTTCTTACCCGCTTATTCCCCAATCCGGGGTCACGGGGGTCTGCTGGTGTCTATCCCAGCACACATATGGCGAGAGGCGGAGGTACACAATGGACGGGTCACCAGTCCATCTCAGGGCCACACATAGACAAACAACCATTCACACACACATTCACTCCTATGGACA
>JAOTRA010000001.1:9086769-9102395 GCA_026260255.1 Pseudolaguvia tuberculata | reverse complement strand
TCCCGGCCGGGATTCGAACCTGGGACCTTCTTGTTGTGAGGCACCTGTGCTATCCACTGCGCCACCGCGCCGCCAAAAAATCAATAAATAACATGTGAATCACAATCCCGTGCTGCCTGAAAATCTCCACAATGCCTTGGGTTCCATCAGACCAGTGAACAGGTTAAATGAACTCAATGAAGACACTGACACCAATGGCAGCTGATGTATTTCTGATTTACTGGAAAAACAATAATCTTGTGAGCGTTTGTGCTTCACTGCAGATGGAGAATATAAAATAAAATTAACTTCTATCTTGTGGCCTTGCAATGCAGCATGCAAACCCATATAAATGAGAAAATATCCATTAATTCTCAAGTTAAATCTAAAATATCAGCTAACCTTGTCACAAATCTAAATTACTTTCAACACTACTTACTTTGTGGTGACAAATAAATAAATAATTGTAACTGAGCTTGAATGTACATACCCACAATGAGCATTATTTATTTATTTATGTGTTGTGTCATCCTCCAAATTAACATATTTCCTGGTGCAGTTTCCCCACTTCATGTTTTGGTTAATAAAGAAAATGGCTAAAAAAATCACAATCTGATTGTTATTTAAAAATTCTATGACGAGCACACAATGACAAATTCTTACAAAGAGATGACATCATTTACAATATTAATTACAAAGTTAGCAATATTTAGAAAACAGAAATCTTAGGACACAGGACATATTATATTTGAAACACGATTAAGCTGAAATATTTAACGGGATGAATAACAGGTTGTGCTGTTAAAGTAGGCGAGTCTATCCTGATGCTGAATAAATCAGAGAAAATCTTTTTCATTTCACCGTCCATAGGAATTAAATCCTTTCCTCCTGCTACAACACTTAGTAGTATAGATGAATGCTCATGAATGCATGTGTAAAGAAATGTCTTTGTCCAGAACTTGCTACAAAATTTAGGATAATTTACATTTCCTCTCTAGTTTTACTTGTTCATGGGCTTCAAAGTGCTGGACATTTCAGAAGGATTTGGAGAGACTATGTTCTGGCTGTTTTCATGCACAGTCCACATTTCCTGCCAGGTAAGAGAGGGATGATGGGCTGGGTGGCTGCTGTGTAATGGTCTGTGCTGTCTGTAGTTGGTCCAAACCTGCAGGAGGGTCTCTTTGAAGGGTCTTGTGGTCAGAGTGTAGAGAATGGGATTTAGAGCGCTGTTTATAGGCAGGATGAAGATAACCACCCAAGAGCTGATAGTTCCTTGATGAAGAAATGAAAAGAAGCTACACCTGCTTCAAAAGATCTACATTTATTAGAACTGAATTCGGAATGTTCTGGTAATGAGAATGATCTCTGTCAGATTTAATGATAGTAATAAAAATCTACAGAATGTTTTATTATGTCGCTCAATGATTAATTATTTTCAGTATCTCTTTTAGCAAATACCAGAGTATATATGATTGCATTTGATGCACTTACAAGTCGGATTAGACATAATCCAATCATGTTTAAGGGTCCAGCAGTAGCTCTCAGTCATGAATTAGAATTGTATTCATTAGCACAGATGTACTTGTCCAGTGTGACTCTATAATAATCTTGACTTCTTCAAAAGGTGACGATATATTTCTTATTCCAAACATCATTCGTACAAATTGAATCATAAAAACGTGTCTGAGCTGTTTGTTGTGATCAGATGCAGCAGGACTTTTCATCTCTATGTAAATTGCGGAGTAAAGCACTTACCTGGAATTTCGATCTCCATGAGGGATAAAATCTTGAGGATGAAAATGGGTATCCAGCACAGCGAATCAGTGATGACGATGGAGAAGAAGCGCTTGGCTATGGTTAGCTCTTTCTTGATGTGGTTGCTGTATTTGGTGGTTTGAGTTCCTGTTCTCTGGATGTTGTAAAACATGCTTCCGTAAGACAACACAATGATGAGGAACGCAACAAGGTTCAGGCCTGAAAAAAAATAAATGAGAGAAAATTTAAAGAACAATTTGAAAAAAATTTGAACAATTGCGGTGGTTCAAAGTAAACCACCGCAATTGACTAATCCTAACCCTAACCCTAACCCTAACTGCCCCCCCCTCCCACATTCTCCTTATATTTAGAGTAAACTGTGATATTAACCCAGTTATGTCCAATTATAATCACTCATTCCTAGCCAAAGAGCCTGGAACCTATATCAGCTGCATTTAGGTAAAAGACAGAGGTATGAACAAACGCACCCAATCCCTACAATGGGCAATTTAGCACCTCACTTCAACCTAACACATGTTTTTGGACTGTTGGTAATGACTAGAGTAACTACAAACACACAAACACAGCACTTTATGCTAGCACACATTCATATAAAGACTGCAATATGCCCCAGTTGTGTTTTATTCACCCCTCCTGAGTCTGCACAATAAAAAAGGCTAAAAATACCCCAGACACATCTACACACATGTTCTACAGATTTAAGGTAGTTTGTTCCATTTTTCTATGATTTTTAGACATAAACACATGCTGCGCTGTCCATGTGACTGTGTTCTACTCATTTATAGCAAGTCTTAAAGTGACCAGTAAGAATTTACAAACGTTTCAGAAACTCCTGAATCTGGGACGAAGAAACTAGCAAATCTACAGAGAGTAAACAAAAGACGATTTGATGGATATTTTTAGTACATAAACTTCATTTGTCAGATGCTTTTTCTTGCAGAGCGACTTACATTTAATCTCTTTTGTTCAACTCAGAATACTTTGTCTCGGGTAAACTTTAAAATGGGGTCCTACACACTTCAACCCCCACACAAGGGTTAAATAGAATACCACTGACTATTGCCAAGCACAAATACTGGAGACTCCTTTCTCAAAAATAGTGTTATTCCTTTTTTTTTTTAAAAAAACGTTGCTTTTATTATTAGAATTTTTGTTATTATATTACTTTAAGATTACGATCCTATAATTAAGATCTGTCGGTAGAAATAGTAAAAACAGTGTGTTTAATAATAACCTTTTATAGGTTTTCAGTAAAGCTGTTGTTACAACATATCTTACCAGATGTGGATTAGGAGCTCTTTTAAACTCAAAAAGACCCCTCAGCTCGAGAATCAAACCAAGGGTCTTCTTGCTGTGAGGTAACTGTGCTAACCACCACACCGCCTACTTACTGCATCCGCTTGAATATTAAATCCTCACCCAAAAAGATGACGATGGAGTAGACCTGAGCTCCTGCAGTCTCTGGCTGCTCGGAATGCAAAGGAAAACAAACTCCATTAGTTCCATAGAAGTTCCTAAATTCCCCATTACACACCAGGGGTAGAAACGCAATGAAAAAGCCCAGAATCCAGATGGTTGCCAGGATGGTGATGGTGCGTTTGCGGCCAGGCGTCAGGTAGCGGAACGGGTAGACGATGCAAATGTACTTTTCCAGGGTGAGGTAGGTGAGAAGCAAAACCGAGACCTCAGTGGATAGCATGGCTAAAGAGCCTACAACCTGACAGGGCAGGCTGTCCATCCAGGCCTGTGCATGGTGGTTATATTCGCCACGGAACTTCAAGTCATACGCTCCAATCAGAAACAGATAAACACCCATCAGACCATCAGCACCTGCTCAGCACAGAAGAGCTGTTTCTAATTCTATTTTTAAACATCTGTATGATACACACACACATATTAACACTGACTCTATTACAAAGTGACAGAAAAGGTTGATTTTGAGACAAAATGGAAAAGATGTAAAAATATGTATTCAGAAAACTATTGCAATATTTTTTCTTGTTGCATTAAACCGATTTAAACTTACATAAATTGTTCATTGATTTAAGGTCCCTTTGTAAACCCTTTGTAGTTTTTGCCAATACATACAGCCATCATCTCAGAAGCAAAGACTGATGAAATAATAAGGACACCACTGACTTGCAATAAGCGCTTTTCAATATATAGTGATCAATTTTACTTTGACCCATGTGTCATAACGTGTACCATAATGTGAGACAGACGCCAACATACAGCGCGAATTTCATTTCATTTTTATTGTTCTAGGACACTTTCTTTTCAAGACTTTCTTAATGTATAAAACGCCTTTTTTCTCAAACCTTGGGACATACCCAACCAAACTCAAATGCTTTACACTCCTGCAAACCTGATAAATCAGAATCAGCAAAAAATCGTATTAAAGTAGGTCAGCGCTTTAGAGAAAGTGCAAGTGGAAATGTAGAACATTTATATCCTTTATATGAGTTGGGATTCCCGAATGCTTCTTTTCATGTACATGGATCCGTTGAGTCCTAACGTATCTTGTGCTAACAATTACATTAATAGATACTAATAAGTAAATTGGAAATAAGTAGCCGACACTTTTAGGAGCATCTGCTTACTGGTGTAAATGTAAATGGAGTGCAAAACTGTTCCAATAAAAGACTTACAGCAAAGAGAAATGATGCACATGGCATGGAGTTTGTTCTCCGAACGAATGTACGAGCGCATACAGATGACAAAGATGTTGCCAAAACAGGTTGTGGCAGACACGACCCAGACAAAGACACGCAGTACAATGTTGGCCAGAAGATCCTCCAGTGATGAAATGCCATCTGTATTCGGCTTGCAACTACGTACATGAGGAGCGTAACCACAATACTGGAACTTTTTAAAATAGCTGTTGTCAAGAAAATAAATATATGGATCAGAGCAATGAAAAGGAGTTTACTCTAAAAATCTGTATAATTTCTGCTTGGTGTGAGAGATGGATCTAATTTATACACTCAAGTTTTAATTAACGTATGATTATAGAACACAGCCACAGGAGCAGCAGTGCTAACACTGGGCTGTATTTAATGTATGTGACGTAATAGGACAGAATATTTTAGATTGAAAGGCAATACAGACAGTTTAAAACTCAGAGGTTGCCAGATTTTGTTTTAGGGAAAAGGAAAGTTTAAAAAAAAGGACAATTACAAGATCTAGATAAAAAGGCTTAAATAGAAAATGTTTATAAATGTTTTAAAAAACAGTCATTATTATATAAATGTCATAATATGAAATAATTGTTAATGTTAACCTTATTGAATGAATTTTGAACGAGCCAAAAAGTTTATTTCTTTACTTACGTATGATAAAATTAACAAAGCAAACAAAAACATTCTTCATCTTAATAATTTAGCTGTACACTTTCAATTCATATTGTTAGGGTTTAGTTTGAATTCTGGAATAAAATGAATTATTACATGAGGAGTGTTTTCAAAGGAAAAATAAAGAGGACTTACATGTGTGTGAGGTTTCTAAGCGATTCAAACATCGTCCTGTGAATGTTGGAAATCTCAATACCTTCGATGCTCCTGGAAGATGAACAGTTTTCTATCAGCTATTAACATATTTCATATCAGCCTGAAAACACTGCAATCATTTTGGAGCCTTTAAATAAAGATTTAACACATGAAATGAAAACAGACAAATTCTTGCAGCTAGAATGTTATAAGGTAGCACCATTCCTAAACGAATGGCTGAGCTCATAATAAAAACTGGGGTTTCACTGAAAATTTATGTAGCTCATAACCAGTTTATGGGATAATGTAAAGATAATGAATTTACCTGTGAACCCTAGCGGGATAAGAGAATAAAACAGTGCTTTAGTAGGCTTTACAGACTGCTAGTAATATAGTGATTACAGTTGAGTTTTTATTTCAGTGTTTATGAAGCACGATAATATATTTCATAAATCTTTTTTTTTTCTGGATGCTGTGGTGATGAATGTGGTGGATATGGTAGGATATAAAATAGTAAAACAGAATATGATTTATTCATTCATCTTCTAACCTGCTTATGATACACAATGGAGAAGCAGGGATACACCCTGTGCAGATCGCCAGTCCGTTCCAGGGCAACACATATATGAACCACACCCACTCACACACACTCACTCCTATGGGAAATTTAGAATCACCAACCAACTTAATGTACATGTTTTTGACAGTGGGAGGAAACCGGTGTATCTGGTGAAAATTCACGCAAGTGCAGAGAGTACATGCAAACTCAGAAAGACCCCTGGCCCATGAAATAAACACGGGACCTTCTTGTTGTTTTATGCTGATTTCACACTGTACGAATGCTACCACACTCTGGACAATGCATTATAAAAATTATGAAACAGTTTATCCTAAAGGGAAAGTTGTGGGAATGAGTCCTGTTAGATGAGAAGCTTTTCTTATTCCTTTATTATACTACAGTGTAAATATGTTGTTAAAGTTTCAATGCATTTAAGGCCTGTCTGGTCTATCTTAGCCAACAAAGTTACTTTACAGGGATTTCAGTTTGTGCAGTCTGTCAAAATGGTCCACTTGCAGCTCCTGAATTGGGTTGTATGAAATATTCCTGTAAAAAGTAAGAAATCCCATTAGATGTCTTAAACTCGATCTAACGGCTGATTCTAAGCTATTTCTGTTGATTCTAAGCTGTTGGTATGATTAAAAATTATAAAACAGAATGAAAAAGGACTTACAGCTGCAGCAAATCTCCCAGATTTACAAAAAGATCTGGCGAGAGTTTTTCAATTCTATTACTGGATAAGTCTCTGCAGATAGCGAGAAACACAGAACTTCATTTCAAAATACTGAGACGCAAAACTTTTGGCAAAAACTAATTCAATCATCTTCTAATGTGCTTATTCCCTAATTAGGGTCACAGACGCCTGCTGGAACCTATTCTAGCACACATAAGGCGAAAATCAGGCATAGACGAACAACCACGCACAGTCACGTTTACCAATAAACTTAATTTACATGTTTTTGGACTGCAGGATCCGCCGGAGAAAACTGACGCAAGTGCGAGGAGAACATCCAAAGTCAAAAGAGCGCCCTTTCTTTTGTTTTACTGACATAAATGTGACAATTTTTATTAATAAATGCAAAGATATACCGTATTTTCTGGACTATAAGCCGCCACTTTATTCCTAGGTTTTGAACCATGCGGCTTACACAAACACCCTTCATCATGGAAACCACACAAAACCGTTTCGCATGCGAAAAGCAACCGTTTCTGATATCTGTCAGTGGATTCTAATAGCGTGGAGTGCTGGGAAAGAATCCACCATCACCAACGGTATACCACCAACGAGAGCGGCGCACCTTCAGAGCGAACTTCACCGGAGGACGACAGTAACACGGAGAGCGAGATCGATGGATACAGATGTGACAAAGCGCTTCTGAGGCTGTTTAACTCCGACACTGAAGAAGACTTCATGGGTTTCAACAAAGATGATTAAAGTGAATTGGTAAATAAATAAATATTTTTTTCTTGTTTCTGTTCCGTTTTAATCAACAAAGTTGCTGCCGTGTTAAAAAGCAACGTTCGAAAGAATCTGTTCAGGTACATACATGTACATTTTCAGTACAATATCCTTCTGTACCTGCAATAAATATCTTATTTTTTTAACATAGATATCTGCAGCTTATAGCCCGGTGCGGCTTGTATATCTTTTTTTTTAATTTTCTTAAAAAACTAGAGTGGATGCGGCTTATATACAGGTGCGCTCTATAATCCAGAAAATAAAAGAAGAAAATAAAATTTTTAAAGTTCCAGAAATAGATGATAAGTGATATTTTAAATTTGACAAAATAACAATTTTGGCTTCTGTGATTTACAGATAAACGCTGTAGAAATGTTACAGTAATAACTGAAATGAAAATTTGCAGGTTCTAATGTTTTCAATCTTATATTTTCGCCAAAAAGAAAGAATAAATTTACTTTGTACAAAGATTGTTGACCATTAGGATAAATTCTTTGATATTCCAGTCAAGGATTAATTCAATTGTGCCAATAATAGCAGCATTTCTGTTGGCACTGATTGTGCCATTTTGAATCTCATCAAGTATGAATATAGTAATATTAATTTTCCTCTGACCTTTATGTGCATCTTTGAAGTTTTATACACTTTATTGAAAATAAAATCTCATTTCACACTTCAACTGCCAATAAACTGGAACAAACTGAACTGTTGAGGGAAAAGGACTACAAGAATAAAAATAAATAAATAAAATAGGTCAGACTATTAACTGTGGAAAATAAAATACTGTTTTGATTATTTTTGCATTAATTGTATTGCGGAAAAACATACAATTCACCCAGCTTGTGCAGCATCGAGAAGGTATGTTGATGGATATGATTGATCCTGTTTCTCTGAAGGACTCTACACAGAGGAGAAATCAGGCAGATAAATAGAGAGAGAGAGAGAGAGAGAGAAATAGGGAAAGGGAGAGAAACACTGAAGAGAACATGTGAGAGGAAGAAATAGAAAAAATTGTGTATATTTACTTCTGAAAAAAAGGAGCAGAAAACGTTATTATATTTGTGCCGTGTGTGTGTGTGTGTGTGTGTGTGTGTGTGTGTGTTGAAATGTTCTCACAACACAGTGAGCATGCTACAGGACCAAAATGTTCTGTTGTCCACAATCTCCACCTGATTCCCTTCCAGATCTCTGCAAACACACAAATCTTTCTTGATGTTTAATATCCTAACAGTTTATATTGTTTGCAGTATATTCTTTATTTATTTATGAAAAGTAACAGTGATATTAAACTCACAGCCAATTTAACTGTGGCATCTCCGAGCAAATATCCTCCACATTTGTGAGAGTGTTGTTTAAAAGAACCCTGTGACACATTTATGATATATTTATATACAGCAGTCGCCCTTATCCAGAGTGATTTATAACTGAGCAAAGTATTGTAAAGTATTGAAAACTAGCTAAACAAAGCCTATTTAATATTGTATTTTTAAATAATTTCCATTGTCAAGTGACATTAATAAAACTGCAATATTATTCACTATTGAAGCCCCTGGTGGACAACAGGGCCCTAAGCAGATACTTACTGATAGGGGAAGGGGGAAGTAGTAGCATAGTGGTTTAGGTGTTGGACTAATACCAGAAAGACCGGGGTTCAATTCACATCTACACCAAGCAACCCCTGTGGGCCCTTGAGCAAGGCCCTTAACCCACAATTGCTCAGTTGTAAAAAAACCCCCCAAAAACTCTTTTTGTAAGTCGCTCTGGATAAGAGCATCCACCAAATGCCAAACTGTAACTGTATCTGTATCTGATAGGAGGACAAAAACTTACAACAGCACGAGAGAGCTCAGGCCTGAGAAAGTCAGCGAAGAAATTTGGTGGATTTTGTTATTTTCCAGAATTCTAAAATTAAATAAAAACAATGCCAAGAAGTTTATTGATACACAGAAAGAAAAATTTACTAACTCACTGAACGCTAAATGAGGCGGTGCAGCGGCGTAGTGGTTAGCACAGTTGCCTCACAACAAGAAGGTTGCGGAAATGATTCCCAGGCCCCTTGCTCTATGTGCGCTGGGATAGGCACCAGCAGACTCCCGTGACCCCAAATTAGGAAATGAGCAGGTAAGAAGATGAATGAATAAATGCTCTGTGTGATGTATAAAGGCTATGACCTCTAAAAAGATTAAATCATTAGATATGTATGCCAAATTTACTTGGTCTGGTAGAACAATTATATCAAATAATGGAAAAACCCACGTTTAATTCATAATAACTTGATAGCATCCTACCTACATTCATTCATACATTCTAGCATGTTTTTCCTAATTTGGGGACACAGGGGTCTGCTGGAACCTTTCCCAGCCCACATAGTGGGAGAGGCAGGGCTTTTTTGGTAAATTACAGTCTCCAGTAAATCAAAGGGCCAGACATAGACAAACAACTAAACACACACTTACTCCTATGGGTAATTTAAAATCAGCAATCAATCGAATGTACATTCTGGTACTGTGGGAGGAAACCGAAGCACAAGGAGAACATGCAAACTCGGCAAATAAAAACTCAGTGAATTGAACTCGGGACCTCCTACATACATGCAAGAATTAATCAGAGATCTAAAAAAATGGCAGTGCTTACAGCCATTCCAGTTTGTGCAGGTCCTGAAATACTCCTGGCTTTAAACTCGAGATTCGATTAAAACTCAAATACCTTAAAAAAAGCACAAAGAAAGCAAACTGTTGTTGTCCTTAATCCACAATAGAAAAAGATTTTCGGAATTATTAGTTAATTTTCTCATAGACATCGTTATTGGTTTGTTATTAGTAAATAAATAGTAAGAAACGTAGATGACATGTCAGGAGACCTCGCCAATTTTAAAGTAATCATCTGACCAGAGTTACGGTTTCACACTGATATAGTAGACATGTGGCAGGTTTTCTTTTCTAATAGTCCACATAGCTTTTGGTGGTACTTAAGTCAGGAAAAGACAAAGAACAGTTTCCATTCCCCAAAAAGTTATGTTTCATTGCTTGAGTTTTTTATTAATGTATAATAATAAAGTGTAAATAAAAGTAAATAAATATGTGTTTTCCTAAAAAAATCTTATAAAGCAAACATTAAACCTATGTGACAAATCAACCGTTTCTATACTATTGTTGGCTTTGTTTTATTTACTGTTGGCTACTAGGTTACTTATTCCACCATTAAAATTTTTCATTAACATATTTAAACTTATATAAACAAAATGAAACCATTAGAGAGAACTTGTTGACACTTACAGTCGTGTTAGGTTGTAAAGACCTCGGAAGGCATCGGGTTCGACCACTTTGATGCGATTGTGTTGCAAGTATCTAAATGAAGAGTGCAAAGATGTTCAGAGTTATTGCAGTTCAGAATCATTAAAACAAAACCTCTTACTATTGAAAATGTCTAATGAAATAAATTCTTCTATTATAAAAAATAAAATGTAAATAAAAAGTCAAGCAGACCGTTTACCAAAAGAGTTTTGGGATACATTTCCGAATTGACACAAAAGAATTTTTCTTAAATTGACAGAATTATCAATGATATTCCTACATGTTCACAACTAGAAATGATCTAAATAAATATTTTTAAATGTTTGTGATGCAAAACTCCATAAATTAATAGGGTCTACTAATTTTGGATATATTTTCTGTTAATGCAGCTGAGCCATTATTAAAGCAACTCAACTGTCACTGTTCCGAGTTCTTTACAACATAACATGACTGTAACAAATGAATAAATCCTTCTTTCATAGGATGCTAAAGTTCATTAAATGGTGTATCCAATTTGTTTTTTGTTAACTTTAAGTGTTTTAAATGAAAGGATGCTATACTAATGACATACAGTGAAAAAAAGAAGAAAATTCAAGTCCTTACAGCTTTTGAAGATTTAGGTACTTAATGAACATGTCAGTGTTCAGTTTCCTCAGCTGATTCCTTTGTAAAGACCTTCAGTGAAAGACAGAAAGTGTGTGTGTAGACAGAGAGAAAGATCCATGGTTTGCCGTTTCATCTTTCCTTTTCACATCCATCACAACACACACTTTTTTACCTTGCTTTGAAATGAAAGATTTGAATTTCATTTCATTCATTCATTCGAGGTCACGGGGGTCTGCTGCGCCTATCCCAGCACACATGGGGGTACACCCTGGACGGGTCACCAGTCCATCTCAGCGCAACACAAACAACCATTCACACACACATTTACTCTTATGGACAATTTACAATCACCAATCCACCTCATCTGTATGTTTTTGGACTGCATGTGTTTGAACCCAGGACCTTCTTGTTGTGAGGCGACCATGCTATCCACCGCCGTCATGTGATCACTATCTCCTCCTAAATTTATTTTTCTAAAATATTGTAAGGCTGGAATTTGCTCTTTTTAAATTCCATGACTTTTACAGATTTCCGATGGCCGTATCACCCCCAGTTGTCTGACAGCATAAATTAAATATTTACTTTGTTTGTTTAATTAATATGCCTTTTATTGAGAGCGACTTACAATAAGGGCCGTGCTCAGGGGCCCACAGTGGTGGTCGGGTTGGAATCAATACCCGGTCTTTCTGGGATTAGTCCAAGACCTTCACCACTAAGTCACCACTTCCCTCACAAGCTCATGTCTATTTGTTCTATTGACTTATTAATTAATTTATGATTTGAATTTTTAGTGGCTGTTGTTTTAAACCAAGCAGATAATAATAACCACGTTTCTCTGAAGGAAAGAAAATGTGTGATACTGCAAAACGTCTAAAGGGGACTGATAATCAGTTGAGTCTGTCCCACACTTTTTATTTAAAGCTCGAACTGTGCACTAATGAGTAAAGCTAAATTGTCACAATATGGGGGAAATTGGGTCTTGGTTAAGCAATCAGCAGGCAGTGAAGCAGATTTAAAAAAAAAAAAAAAAAGGGGTTATATAACACAATTTTATAACAGCTATTGACACTGGCTTGTGACTCACCAATCCTCCTCATGTTTTTGGACAGTGGGAGAAAACCAGAGTACTCCGGGAAACCTACATAAGCGTGAGGAGAACATGCAAACTCCACACAGAAAGTCCCTGACCCGGAAATCGAACCCGGGACCTTCTTCTTGTCTAGGTGACCGTGCTAACCACTACTCCACCAAAATACTTCTATTAAATGGAAATCCTACAGGGAATTGCATCTTATTGATCAGAAAAATAGTAGATAGACACCTCAGCAGTTTCCGAGGTACCATAGCCAGGTCCCACGCCCAGTTGCGGTGTAGACCTCAACCAACTTGTGCCACTAAGAAACAGAGATACTAGTATATCTCTGCTCAATGATTTTTCTCCAAGAGAGGCGTGGAAGGATTGCAGCACTAAACTAACCCTTACTTTAACCAGAGATGCCCCGATCTCTCATGCAGTTGTCTGACAGCTTCCATCAATGAAGGCATTTCAGATATCAGACACACACAAACACAATTTGACAAACCTGAGGCAAAGGAACTCACATCATGGTCACGTTTGTGGACACCGTAGGGATGTCTGTAAAATTAACACTGTTGCAGTCAAGCTCCAAATCCCTACACTGACACTCGACCGGTACGAAGCCGAGCACTAAGAAAGAAGGAAGAGGAAAATGATAAGAAGAATAATGTTTGTGTTTCTGACCATCAAAGAGAGAAATGCAGAACCGGATAAAATCATAACATTTTTCTCATAAAATTAGTTTATTGAACAATGAATATTTATAAAATGAGAATTATTGCTGCAAATAAGTTAAACATTAATTGGTGTGTGTGTGTGTGTGTGTGTGTGTGTGTGTGTGTGTGTGTGTGTGTGTGTGTGTGTGTGTGTGTTTATAATTTTTTATCATGCATTATTAATTTATTAGCTATCTAAATTTTATTTTTTAACAAAATGTATTTATATTTTAAATTTATTCATATGCACAATTTTTTTTAACTTTTTAAAAAAATATTTTTACCTTATAAAAATGTTTTTGAATTCCACTTTACCTGAATGTTCTCCTGAAAATATTTTTTCTTGTTCAATATACAGCTTTATGGTAAATTAGGGAAAACGTTAAGCAAGTAACTAAGGGTTTTGTCATGTTTAGTTTGTTTTATTTTTATGTCTTTTTATGGTTTTTGTAATGATTTAGCTTTGCTATACTACCTCGCATATCCTTGTTTAGTTCTTAGTTTGTTTACTTACTGTCCTGTGACCTTTGTTCCCCTTTTGTTTCTAATCTTGAGAATTCGCTGCTTATGTGTCTTGTTTTGATTGGCTGTGTATTATGTCCAGGTGTGTGTTGTTCATGGATAATTTTGGGAAAAGAACCCACTCAGGAGCTCAGAAGTAAAGGTTTGATGATGTTGCGGTTTAAACCTTTGACCTTTAAGAAGATTTAATTTTGCATCTCACTTACAACATGCAGTTGATTTGGTTTCCTCTCCTTTATTGGGCATCCCAAAATATTTGTCAAACAAATGAGGCCAGCCATTGTTGTCTCCTAAAAAAACCAAGAAACTGATGAGTCAACAAATATCATTAAATTGGCATTCAAATAAAATGACCTATAGAATTTCAGGTCTGGGTTCAATGCCCAGACAGGGGTCTTTTCTTCTCATGTGTGGATTTAGTCCAAAAGCGTCTATGTTAGGTTCATTGTCCATAGGAGTGAGTGTATGTGGCCCTGTGATGGACTAGTGACTTGTTCAGGGTGTACCCTTCCTGTAGACCTTTGTAATCTCGGATTAGGGAATTAGCTAGTATGGAAGATAAATAAATGAATTAGCAAAATTTGAATTAATTCAGGGCAGCGCAGTGGTGTAGTGGTTAGCACCGTTGCCTCACAACAACCGATTCCCGGACCGGGGATCTTTCTGTGCATGTTCTCCCTGAGCTTGCGTAAGTTTTCTCCGGGTACTCCGGTTTCCTCCCACAGTCCAAAAACCTGTAGATTAGGTTAATTGGTGAATCTAAATTGCCAATAAGTGTGAATGTTTGTGTGAGTGGTTGTTTGTCTATGTGTGGCCCTGAAATGGACTGACAACCCCTGTACCATTGTGTACCCCTGCCTCTTGCCCTATGTGTGCTGGGATAGGCACCAGCAGAACCCTGTGACCCTGATCTGGGGAATAAGCAGGTAAAAAGATGAACAAATGAATAAATGAATGAATTCATTTCAGGCTCCACTGATGTGATGTATTATCCTCCAATAATATTACACTCTCTCAATGCTTATCTACGTTTTCACACCCATTCCATGTTGGAGACACTGACTTTGGAATCTCTGCTGCTGCAAACGGTTCTGGTAATAATTTTGCACAGTTTGCTGAGTGACAAATGGAGCTTGTTATCCCAGAATAGCACTGATACCGTATGTTCCTCAACAATCCCTGTCGTTTCTCAGCAATTAAAATCATAGTTGTTATTAAAAAAAAAAGGAAATGAGCCAATTAAAATGCACATAGATGAGGTATTGTCAGTGGCAGTGGGTAGGTCAGTGATTGGCCCAATAAATGGATGAAACACACATGGATAAATGGATGAGTATTATGTAATAATTGGGGGCGGGGTGAATTGGCAGGTGAATAAATATGGATAAACGAATTAATATTTATAAATATATGAAAGGACAACAAAATAATTCCAAAATTCCATGTGAATGTATGTATGACCTGAACAAAGAGATGAGGTAGATGGAAAAACAGATTGTACTTAATCAGAGTTAAATTCAATCATCTACAAAGTTGTTTTTTAAAAGGTGTTATTATAATGATACCTGCTGTTTTGCTATGATAATTAACAGGGGGGAGAGATCTTTCACTCCATCTCGTTATATGTCTCCAGGCCAATGAAAGCATTGAAACTTGCAATCTTTAAATGATATATAAACATTTTTCTAGAACCAACTGGGGCCCCTATTGATTCCAATTAACAGTCTCAGTACATTCGATATAATTTTGCCTAGAGTAGGAACTATCCTGCAATCTTATTTAACTTAAATTTTACTCAATTACTCATATGAAAATGATTGTTTTAAAGCTTTAAATAATTAAACTATTACGGGTAAAAACTTTGGATATTATGCTGACACTCTGTTTCACCCAGATCCAAAATGTATTTCTGCAGATGTTTGTGTGAATATGAAAAAGCAGATACAAATATTGTGATAAAAACATGGGACGGGGATCTTTCTGTGCAGAGTTTGCATGTCCTCTCGGCGCTTACATGGGTTTTCTCAGGGTTCTCCACTTCTCTCCCACGGCCCAAAACTTTCCCACCTCCACCAGCAAGCAACCACTGTGGGCCCTTGAGCAAGGCCCTTAACCCACAATTGCTCAGTTGTAAAAAAGAGACCAAATGTAAG
>JAOTRA010000001.1:9035820-9046964 GCA_026260255.1 Pseudolaguvia tuberculata | reverse complement strand
ACGAAGGCGTGAGCGAGAGCGAACCTCCGGTCTGGAGGTGGGCGGGGCAGCGGCGACATCCAGGCCGGGCATGACACACTGTGGGCCTTTGAGCAAGGTCCTTAACCCACAATTGCTCAGTTGTAAAAATGAGAGAAATAAAAAGTCACTCTGGATAAGAGCGTCTGCCGTATGCCCTTATGTGCACTGGGATAGTGTCCAGCAAACCCCTGTGACCCCATAGGGCATAAGCGGGTAAGAAGATGAATAAATGAATGAATCTACTATGTACTCCACAACTTATGTTATCAGTATGATGGTTCTGGCTGGTTCTGAAAGTAGTGAATAGTGAACTTAATAGGATGTGATGTGCCCTTCACCATTTGGCTCTACGAATGTGCACTATAATGAGTTATTTTTGGGCCATACAATTTTTTTACTCGTGCAATGATAATATTCAATGCAAAAGCAAAGTCTGCAGACTACCTTTTTTTCTGAAAGATGGGAAACTAACAAGCTTTGGCAAGCTTTGAATTTGACATTGTACCCCTGTATTTTAAAACCTAACTGATAAACAAGTTAGTTATCAGAAAATGAATAAGTAATATGGAATGGCTTACAATGTTCATAAGTGTAAGCAGGTACTTCTCAACATGTTCAGGTCCATGGAACTGTACCACAGAATCATCAACCCCGAGCAGAACCTCGATGTTATAGGCTCGTTCCGGAGACTGACGACGAGCTCTCCTTGTTTGGTTCACTCTCCGCTCTATTCCTTCATATAGAGTCTCCAGATCCAAGAGGCCCCCAAGATCAGCACCTGCAACAAATAAAATGTATTTGTTTTTTCTATGTTCTAAAAAAACTGAATGTCCATAGAATTAAAGGTTAATGTAAAGAGGTTGGAATTCACTGGAGTCAAAGGTCTAAAAAGAAATTTCATATTGAGAATGTACATCAAATGTTAAGCTAGATGATGTTTTTGCAGAACTGAATTAAGAACGATTGTTCAATCCTATGTGGATTCTCCGGGGACCTTGGACTTACCCCATTTATTTTGATTCTGTTCTTGTCAATTTGAGCTATAGATAGTTCACTCCATCACTATTTCTCTCACTGAGTCACTGCGGCGCTACTCAATTGAAATTTCCATCCATTGAAAAAAAGACTATATTTAAATAATATATTTAACAGATGTCTTTATCCAGAGCGATATTCATTTATCTCTTTTTATACAACTGAGCAATAGGGGGTTGAGGGCCTTACTCAACGTGGTAATTTAGGTGCTAGGAATCAAACTCTGATCATTGAAATTAGCAGTCCAACACCTTAACATGAACATAACATAAATTAAGTTTACAAAGCTTACAAAACAAAATAATATTCATACTTTGAACAACCTTGAACGTGACGTTACAGACGATCTGAAGCTTATTTTAAATGCCTCCGTGCTCCTTACGCAGTCACAGAAAAGAGGACATAATAAGAAGAATGCAGCATCTCTGTCCTCATCTCCATCACCCCATCAGCTGGGGGCATCATCTACCGTCTGATTATATAACGTTTCCCTGGCAACCTGCTCATGGGTAAAACAATGCTCAGCGCAGGCTAATATTGGCTCAGCACTCACTTCCTTATTGGAAGATAATCCTGGAAGTCAGACTGAAATTCATCATCTTAACACTCCATGTCTGCTGCACGTTATTAAAGCATAGCGGAGCAGGAGGAAAACATGAGGATGCCAAAAGATCCAAAGCAAGACAGACATGAAGACTGCAAATTCGTTCTGCTGGCAGATGTTCCTGCCTGCAGGGTGCGTGTCAGCAGATTTCCCTTTAGCCTTGTTAATAAAACTAACCTAAAAAGTGTAATCTCTATCAAAACAATCATCACTGTTTGCATTAACACTTTATAAGGATGATGTAATATCCACACCATCTGTTTAAATTCATACTTTCAGTTATTAATGCTCATGCAATAGATTCTGCAGTAAGCAGATCTCTATTGCTTTTGATTTCATTACATTAGGACTTGGAGCCTAATTATTCATTGTGCCTTTATTTGGAATAGAAGCATTCATACGAGTTGAAGGCGAATTTCATGCACACCACACAAAAGAATTATTTGTTTAGAAGAACAACAATCTGAAAATAAATTTGAATCTTTGAATGTTATTATTTTAAAAGGAACAAAATATATTTAAATTCATAATACAGATTTTTTACACCATTTCTACCATATTTTCCTCTTCTATCTGTCCATCTGAAGAACCGACAGAACCCAGCATTCTTGGCATCACTTTATTTTCTCTGCTGGAGAATGGCTAGATACCTGTTTTTGAACATTAAGTCCATCCACCTTGAGTACCATTTAAATCTAGAAAGCCTACTGGAGAACAACTTTCACCAAATTTCCAATTTCCTGTCTACTGAATAAGATGGACATTTTATCTTCTGCTGGGATAAATTCTGCTCAGTCTGCTAGTCATCTCCTACTGCTTGAAAGGTTCATTGTTCTTACACTGGAGAATCTGTATACCTCTATTTGGATAAAGGTATTTTCTGATCTGATGCTGAATGTAATGGTGATCTTCTCTATGATCTGTTTCTGGAATATTGGGCAGCACCAGTATTCTCTTCAGGAGAAATATTGACGTCATTATTTTTTTTAATTCTGGGCAGCTCCATGATCTCCTGTTGAAGAAAAACAGGGAAATCGCTTTCATCTCATTCTGTGAGTTGAATTTGTAGAAAATTATAGAAATGTCTATGATTTTTTACCCAGAATATCAGGATACATCTATGATCTGCTTCCTGCATCTTTGATCTCCAAGAATGTTGGACATGTTGTTGTAAGTAACATTTAAGAATGTAGGAAAATTTAATGGACATGTTTTGTTCCATCCTGCAGCAAATCTTTTCTGGTTGCTTAAGAGAACGTAGTACATCCCTTTTTTCTTATCCTGTGTTGATCCTGGAAAATGATGCATAGCCTTTGCTCTTCTGTTGCAGACTCAGTGTTTTTTTCTATTTCAAGGATTTTTTGCATTCTGACAGGGGTAACCTCGCCCTTATCAGGGCAAGAAGCTGCTTTGTCCTTCAACCTTTATAAATGTCAAGAGTGTCTGGAAGAAAAGGATAGGACATAAACAAAAGGTACAGGGTGCAAGAACAAGTGAGAGACAAGGTTCTGTAACACACAAAAGAGATAAATGAATATGTTCAGTGAGGGATATATCACACTGGTGTGATTAGAATGTTCCCAGGAAATTCTGAATAAGTGAAATATGAAGATTTCACTTTTGACTTTTGCTTTATTAGTTATATTTTTTCTGGTCTTTCGTTAGGAGGGTTTGAAAGCTGTTCTGTAAATCACCACATTATCCTTACAATGCAGTGATGCAGTGATCTTTTGATGGGTCTTTTTCTTAATATAATATATTGATAAACTCCACATATCAAGCCTCCCTCAAGGGCAAATCATACTGCTTTTCAGCAGTTATATCTGTGGGATGATTCAAGATTATATCTGTGGGAATATACTTGGAGTTCCCCAGGGAAATGTAGCATTCAAGTTTAATTCAACATCTGTATTGTTTCTTGACTTTTGTTCAGTCTTATCTTTCATGCTTTACTTTAGCTTATAATTTCCTAAACTTTTATAAAGACAACACTCTTAACGTACTGCCATAAGTTACAGCATTTAGATTTTACAATTAGGTCTGTGTCACTCTACAAGATCCCCCACAGACAAGTATAAAGGTTGTTTTCTGCTTTGCCAGGAAAGTGTTAGATACATATTATACATATTATTCCTATGTAATTCCTAAATAGTAGAATTCTCTGCTTCATGTAGAGAAGGGGTAAATACTTGGAAATGATCCAAGAAGATTGGATCCAAGGAGACATGGATGTATCTTCAACAAGGGTCTTGTATTGGAGATGAAAGCAATGGTCAGGAAAGCACAAAATCAGAACCTGCTGTAGGTATCAAGTATCCCGCTAGCTTAAAGATACATCCAGGTTTCCTAATATCCTCTGGTAATTTCTAAAACACTGCAGACATTCATTTTGAAATTGTGTAATATAATTTGGTTTCCCTTTAACCAGGGTTTCCATCAAGTATGTTTCCAGGCAAAAAGCCTGGATTCATACAAGTTTAATTGGAAAATATTTTTTATTTGGTCCATCCTATATGTATTCTGTCTTAACTCATATGGACAAAAAACATGCTACAGGGCTCCATTAAAAAATAAATGAAATACCATAACAGGGTAGCCCAATTCTATCCTCATGTTAGTTTTTCATTATGGTTTAAGAGCAGCAGCTTTTTTCCTCCTTAGTGAAGTGTTTCAGACTGTCATTCAGGTTTGCACGCATTTTGCAGCCACTGAGATTTCCATTAAATACAACTATAGTAGAAGAATAAAAAGATAAATGAGTTAATATACATATCAAAGCTTCAAAGCCAGTCAAAAACCTTCCAGAATTTCTGGGTTTGGGATGACACAATGTTGGAGCTGACATTTTTTTCTTAAGGGTTTCAAAAGCTTTCTCTGTGGCTTAAGAACAATGGTGTTTACTAGGCTTTCCTTTCAAGAGGGAGATTAGTGGGGCTGCACTCACACTATAGTTGTGAATGAAACATCTGTAGAAATTCGTCAATCTCAGAAACCTTTGTAGCTCATTTATTGTTCTTGGATTTGGCCACTCATTTACTCCCTGGACCAGGCTTGATTCCATGAATACCCCATTGGGACTTATGTTGTACCCTAAAAACTGAATCTAAGGTCTGTGGAACTCGCACATCTCGACCTTGATGAACAACCGGCTATCTAGAAGCCTTTGCAGTACAGTGCGTATATGTTTTTCATGCCAGGAGCTATTTTGAGACTAAATGATGATATTGTTGATATACATAATGATATACATAATGACATACACATTAATCAGATCACAAAATATATTGTTGATGAAGGACTGGAAGACTGGAAGACTGGAAGTAGGGCATAACCATTCATTCATTCATTCATTCATTCATTCATTCATTCATTCATCTTCCACGCATCTTACCCGCTAATTCCTTAATTTGCGGTCACTGGGGTCTGCTAGACAGGGGTACACCCCAGACAGTTTGTCAATCCATACACATAGATGAACAAACATACGCCAATTTAAAATCATTAATCAACCTAATGTACAGGTTTTTGGACTGTGGGAGGAAACCGGAGCGCCCGGAGGAAACTCACGCAAGTGTGGAAAGAACATGCAAACTCTGCACAGAAAGATCCCTGGCCCGGAAATGCTAACCTGAAATGCAGGGCATCACCAATTATTCATTACTGCAAATTATTATCAAGTTGTAAGCACTGCACAGGTCTAATTTAGTGGGGTTTTTCATTTCTCAGCTGTTTAAAAGCCGTAGGTACTAGGGGTACTGGGTATCAATACTTTATAGTGATATTATTCAGCTGCTGATAGTCGATGCACAGGCGTAGGCCCCCATCTCGGGTTTCTCGGAGTGTTTACTATCTACCTATAGTGTAATGTGAGCAGTGCAGCTGATGGTGCTGCCGCCAAAACTGAAAATATACTAAAATATATTTTTAATAAAGATGTTTTAGTGCAAAACAAAAACATAGGTGTTGTCACCTTGTCATAAGAGCTTTACTTGTGACTAATAATCAATTAGGTATCAGGTGTGTATAAAAAGAACCTCAGTATACCTTCACATCAACTGCAACTAGACCTGCAAACCAGTCTAAGATTCACCCTGAGACTAAAGTGTTGATTATTAAGAGGCTGAAGACCAGATCCACTGCTGATGTGGCAGACACCTTCAATGTGTCTCAGCGTCAAGTACAGAGGAGTTTTTGATAAGCCCAGGTCAAGCAGACCTTGCAAGACAAGACGACTGTTTGTTGGCTCGAAAATCCAATGCCAGACCATTTTCCACTGCAGCAGAAACTTGGTTACCTGAAGTCCCAGTGTCAACCAGAACAGTTTGCCGGATTCTGTCTCGAAATGGCCTCCATGGTTGAATCAGTGCCCAGAAGCCAGCATAAACCAAAAGACAATAAAAAAAAGTGGGGCATTTGCCAAGGCCTACAGCATGCTAAAAGGAGGGACCCGGGTAAAGTGGCAGAAGGTGGATTTTTCAGATGAATCTTCTGTTGAATTACACCACACTCGCTGCAAAAATTACAGGAGACCTAAAGTAGCCCACATGGATCTGAGATTCACCCAGAAAACACGTTTGGTAGCAGATAAATCATGGTCTGGGGTTACATCCAGCATGGGGGAGTGTGAGAGATCTGCAGGGTGAAAGGCAACATCAATAGTCTAAACAAACAAAAATTCTTAGCTACCTCTTATATTCCCAACCCTAAAAGAGGCCAAATTCTGCAGCAGGATGGTGCTCCATCGCATGCTTCCATCTCCACATCAAAGTTCCTCAAGGCAAAGATCAAGATGCTCCATGATTGGCCAGCCCAGTCACCAGGCATGAACATCATTGAGCATATGTGAGGTAGGATGAAAGAGGAAGCATGGAAGACGAAACCAGAGAATATTGATGAACTCTGGGAGACATACAGAACTGCTTTCTTTGCTATTCCTGATGACTTCATCAACAAATTGTATGATTCCTTGCCAAACCACATGGATTCAGTCCTTCAAGCTCATGGAAGTCATTCAAGACAAAATCGATCTCACAGCACCACTACTTAATTTGCTGACATATTTTTGTATTTGCAGTAAATTTGTTCAATTTCTGTATAGGACAAAACTTTCGTCCTGCCAAAATTTGACCTTTCTGTCTTGATTAAATGATAAATCTTTTTTCAGTAAAACTAATTTATTTCAGTGCCGCGAATCCTATTTGCATGAATTCTAGGTAAGGTAGATGTGAATCAGTAGTCGCAACAGTTTTCCTCCCCACTGGGTACTTGAACACCTCTTGTATTTGCTGAAAGAATTGCTCAATGGAAGTGCTTATCAAAGGGTCCAATCCAGTGCTTATCAAAGAAGCCCAGTCCAGTGCTTTACTTGACAACTATGATAACAAGCAGGGGCAATTCTTACTTTCAGTTGGGAATAAGTGGGACTGGTTTTCCAACAGGATGCTGCATTGTCTTATGAAACAGTGGCATCATACTGGATTTCTGTATAATTATTTCTGGTGAATGTGTTAAACAGCTCCTGGAAGGATTGTAGCGCTTGAGCAAAAAGACGTATTGTGGATTTGATTGAGGGTAGAGTTCCGCTGTAGGTGAAGTATACTTTAAGGGAAGTGTTGACACCTGATCCATTATTCTGGAACATATTTTATTAAATCTAAAGTTACTTAGAGTAAGCAGAGTCATTTGCAGCGTTAAGTTAGGCAATTGCTAACTTAACTACTTCTCAAACAGAGGTGTTAGGTGGGCTCAGGAGCTGCCAGTCCACTGTAAAGAAAGCAGACTTTATCGCAGCTTTACCTGCTCTTCACGCCATAGACTTTTTGGCACTTAATGAATCATGGATATCTCCACACAATACTGCTACTCCAGATGCATTATCCTCTGCCTATACAGTCTCTCATACACCAAGAGAAAGGGGTAGGGAAGGTGGCACTGGTCTTCTTTTGTCTTGGAGATGGCGTTTCACACCTCTCTCTATGTCTCATTTCACTATCTCTTCTTTTGAGTTTCATGCAGTTTCAGTCTCTTCGCCAATCAACATCCTGATCATCATCCGACCTCCAGGTACTTTCGGAAACTTCTTAGACAAGATGTATACACTTCTAAGTGTCTTCCCTACGGTTGGCATCCAGTTGATGGTAATCTGTGATTTCAACTTTCCATCAGATAAGCTCTACTCCTCCTGCATCCATCCTCTGATGGACTCCTTCACATTGACCTTCTCCTCCCACACACAAGGAAAGAGAATAGTCTGGACCTGGTTTTCACTCGTCCCTCCGTACTTAATGACCTGTCTTCTACAGCGCCTCACACCTCTGATCATCAAATGGTATCGTTCAAACTCTCTCTTCCAACTCTCACTAAAAATAATGACCAGAACATCTTCTTCACTTGGAAAAACTTGCATTCGGTTGCATCGCTTCTGTAGCTTCCCGATTCTTTTTCCTTTATCACCTTATATTCAGCCACGGACACACTCCAGTTCTCTCTATCTTTACCCATTGATTCACTCTGTCCTCTGTCTCTCAAACCTGGGAAGACTTCTTGTGCTGCTCCTTGGCTGTAGGAGGTGTTGCATAATAGCCATAGGAAACTGAGAACAGCAGAGAGAAAATGGAAGAAACCAAACGTCAGTACTGATCTTACTACCCATCACACACTCCTATCCAAGCTCACCTCAAACGTAACTTTGGCCAAGATCACATACTACAAAGAGAAAATTGAAGCTTCAGCAAAAGACCCTTGCAAGATTCACAAGATCTTCTCATCACTTCCTGCTTTTCCATCATTCCTCCAGTTCCACCATTTCCATCATCTCTGTCTGAAGAAGACTTTGCTTCTTTCTTTGATGCAAAAATCAAGCAACTCTGCAATACTTTCACCAATTCTACAGATATTCCTTTATTCACTCCCCATAACCTGTCTGTGCTTTCTCTGTCTCACTTTTCCCCCCTAGGAGTGGATGAAGTTCAACAAATCATACTGACATGCCACTACCCTCAACACTGCTCCAGACCATCTTTCCTGATTTTCTACCTTTTATCTATACAATAGCCAATAGCTCCTTAACTTCAGGTCAAGTACCAAGGGCTTTCAAAAGGGCACTAGTTACTCCGATCCTTAAGGAAGCAACACTGGATCCTTCTGACATCAGCAACTAAAAACCGGTATCACTTCTGTCTTTTCTTTCCAAAATACTCGAGCATACTGTTTATAATCAACTGTCCCTCTTCCTCACACAGAACAACCTCCAAAATCCCAACCAGTTTGATTTCAAACCAGCTCATTCTACAGAGGCTGCCCTCTTGACAGTCACTGAAAGTCTGCATGTGGTCAGGACATCCAAACTATCATCAGTCCTCATCCTTTTAGAGCTTTCAGCCGCATTTGATACAGTCAAACACAAGACCTGTCCACTGTCCACCTTAAAGCACATCGGTGTACCTGGAACAGCATGGTAGTGGTGTTCCTACTTGGAAGACCGCTCATATTAGGTTAAATGGAGAGGAACCATGTCTGCTTCACGCAGACTCACCACTGGTGTCCCACAAGGCTCAGTCCCTCAGGTTCTCTCCTTCGACTCTCCTACACTTCTCCTTTGCCTGCTGTCTCTGTAGATGTCTTCCACCTCTCCTCCTCCTGCTTTGGCCAACAGTAGCCCAATTTCCACCGGTACCCTGTCGGCTAACAGTACAGGTTGTTGTTAACCTGGGCCGCGACCGATCCGGTATGAGTTTCTTATTTGTGATCCGCACATTTGATTTGGCGCAGTTTTACGCTGGATGCCCTTCCTAACGCAACCCTCCCAATTTATCCGGGCTTGGGACCGGCACTAAGAATTCACTGGCTTGTGCAACCCTAATGGCTGGGTTATCTATACTCACTCACTTAACAATATCATTTCTTCACACAGGTTCACTTACCATTGCTATGCTGATGACACTCAACTAGTTTTTTCCTTTCGCCCATCTGACACCACAGCTTCTGCAAGGATCTCTGCTTGCCTATCAGACATTTCTTCACGGACTGCAACAAACCAGCTGAAACTCAACCCTGGCAAAACGGAGCTACTCTTCATCCCGGCTGACTCATCTCTAGGTCCATATCTGTCAATTACCTTTGACACTGCTCGCAACATTGGAGTAACTATGGACAATAATATATCATTTTCATCTCATATTACTAACATTACTGATCCAGCAGGTTTGCCATTCACAACATCAGGAAGATACAACATTTCATATCCACTTAGGCTGCCCAGTTGCTTGTGCAGTCTCTAGTTATCTCAGAACTTGGCTACTATAACTCACTTCTAGCAGGTCTACCTCTGAGTGCACTCCACCCGCTGCAGATGAACCAGACTGTTCAAGTTCTCTCACACCTCATTCCTGCTGCGCGCCCTCCATTAGATTCCAGAAGCTGCACACATCAGGTTCAAAACACTGATACTAGTCTACAAAGCCAATAAACCTCAAATCAATGTCAGAACAGCAGTCACTAACTGTCTTCAAGAGATGTTTGAAGACAAACCTGTTCATCAAACACCCTTCACACATCACACATTTAATTAAAAAAAAAACTCTTCAACTGTTTTAGGAGTTTGTTACGCTGTTTTTTGTGATTGTATCTGTATCAGTAGTGAAATGTTATAGGTTATAACTATAAGCACTATTTGTACGTCTCTCCGCTAAATGCCTAATTGTAACTGTAACAGCATATTTGCTATGACATGGAACAGGACAGACAAAGGCGATCACCCTCATGTGGTGATCGCTGAGAATTGTACCTGTTTTCTCTGGGTTCCCTCCCACAGTCCTAAAACATGTACAGTAACTTCATTGGTGATTCTAAATTGTCTATAGGAGTAATTGTGTGGTTATTCATTCATTCATGTGTGGACTGGCCATGCTGTACCACTGTGTTTCACCAATTGTGAGCTGGAATAGGCTCCGGCAAATCCCTATAATATAAGTCCCTAGAAAATGAATGAATGATTTCCAGTCTCATCATGTACCCATGTCCCCTGATCAAGGCACTTCACCACTAATTGCTCAATTTTATAAAACAAATGGATTCAGACAAATGTAAATGTAATTGTAAAGTGTCACAGAGTCTCTCAGATTGTGTGAACAAGCACTGAATTCTGGCATTCTTCAGGGAGATAGCAAATCCTTTCGGCGTGTGAAAATCGGGCTAAAAATGTGCAGTGTAAACTTGGTTCCCCGCACGCATTATTTCTCCAGAGTTTTTAATGACATAAATCTTAAGGGCTTCCAGAAAAATCACTGGTAGACTTGTGTATACTATGAATAAGACACTGGTCAACTGTAAGATTATTCAATGAAACCTTTTTTATCCCATTATTTTTGGACACACCTGGATTCTACACACTTGCACGGTAACGTCGTATCATGTACCCATGTCCCCTGATCAAGGCACTTCACCACTAATTGCTCAATTTTATAAAACAAATGGATTCAGACAA
>JAOTRA010000001.1:9015855-9025967 GCA_026260255.1 Pseudolaguvia tuberculata | reverse complement strand
ACGGGTGCGAAAAGACCAATAACGGGTGGAAACCGAAAATAGAGCGCGAGAAGCGGAAACGGGTAGGAAACGAAGGACTTGCGAACCACAATATAAGTGGAAAATAAAAACTAGGCGGAAAAAATAGCGGAGGGAGGAGAAAAATCCAAACAGGAAGTGAGGAAACGGGAGAGAGCGCGAGCAAAAAAAATTCGAACGCCAAAAAAAAACCTTCAGAGGGAAAACTTAGGAAGGGCAAAAAGAAACAAAACAAAACAAAACAAAAAAGACCAAAAATCAAGAACAGTAATAACGAGATGCAAAAAATACAGAGACAAACTAACAAGGCGAGATATCAAGATTTCAGAAGAATTTCAATGAGCAGGATAACACAAGACTACGGTGAGTAGCGCGATAATCGAGCGAGGGAGTAGGGGACAAACACCGCTATTTAAAGGGCCAGAAATCTAGCGGAAATGTTGATCAGGTGTGCGAAGCGCGAAGGCCTGAGCGAACCTCCGGTCTGGAGGTGGGCGGGGCAGCGGCGACATCCAGGCCGGGCATGACAGAAATGGAAAAAATAAATAATAATAAAATAAAAACAAGAACAAGATCTAAATTCAAAATACACGGAAATACCTGACAAGATGTGACGAGACGTGACGAGATCGCTAACTCAAAATTTCAGCAAGCGCATGACAAAAAACAACAAATCAGGGAAAAAGGGGAAAAAGGTGAGATACTCCACAGCCCCTAGGAGAAAGCTTCCGGTTTATAAAACGTGCAAATCAGCACTTGATGAGACTCAGCTGCGCAAGCGCTCACGCACACACTAGAGCGCTCAAGCGCAGCCAAGCCCGTGCGCGTGTTGCTGCACACCGGCGGCACGCTGGAGACGCTTATCTCAGAGGAGGGCGTGACAGTACCCTCCCCTCTATGAACGCTTCCTGGCATTCTCCTAGGGAGGCCCTCCGGAAGAAAGAGGAGCGAGATGAGAACCAGACGAAGGAGGAAGGGCCTGAGACGAGAAGCAGAACCAGATGAGAGAGGGGGGACCTGAGACGAGAAGCAGAACCAGACAAGAGAGAGGGTACCTGAGACGAGAAGCAGAACCAGATGAGAGAGCGGGGACCTGAGATGAGAACCAGAACCAGACGAGAGAGGGAGGGCCGAGACGAGAACCGGAGCCAGACAAGAGAGAGGACACCAAACAAGAGAACACGAGAGAGGGGAACCTGAACGAGAGAGGGGAACCCGAACGAGAGAACACGAGAGAGGTGAACCTGAATGAGAGAACATGAGAGAGGGGAACCTGAACGAGAGAGGGGAACCTGAACGAGAGAACATGAGAGAGGGGAACCTGAACAAAAGAGGGGAACCTGAATGGGAGCCCACATTTGCTCCTGGGCGTGGTGTAAGCGTGTGGCTGGGATTTTAAAAATGCCGCACAAACATCCTACACTTACCGCAGCGGCCGTCATATCTCCGCGGAAATGCGATCGGGGGGACTCCCACCAATCAGCTGGGTGCGATCTTGGTTGGAGTATACTGTCAGAAAGAGTGGGGGGAGCTGGATCAGGGATAAGGAGCGCACCCAAACGCAGGATTGTCGGGCTTAAAAAATACATTTTTATTCATAAATGGAAAAAAATAAATAAAATAAAAACAAGAACAAGATCTAAATTCAAAATACACGGAAATACCTGACGAGACGTGACGAGACTTGACGAGATCGCTAACTCAAAATTTCAGCAAGCTCATGACAAAAAAAACAAATCAGGGAAAAAGAGGAAAAAGGCGAGATACTCCAACAGCCCTTAGGAGAAAGCTGCCGGTTTATAAAACGTGTGACTCAGCACTTGACGAGACTCAGCTGCGCGCGTGCTCACGCACACACGAGGGATGGGCGCAGCAGACGCCCGTGACCCCGGATTCGGGAATAAGCAGGTAAGAAGATGAATGAATGAATGAATGAATGATTGCATTGATGTTAGTGACGGAGCAGGCATGGCTCCATGCTGGTGCAACCACTGTGCCAGCCTTTGCCAAGCAACGGCTCTAGCAAAACCAAAAACCAGTTTGATTGATGCCAGTAAAAAGTTAATATACTATTCCATGCGACGCAGTGGAGAAGTGGTTAGCACGGTTGCCTCACAACAACAGGTCCCGGGTTTGATTCCAGGGCCGGGAATCTATCTGTGTGGAGTTTGCATGTTCTCCCCATGCTTGTGTGGGTTTCCTCCGGGTACTCCAGTTTCCTCGCACAGTCGAAAACATGCATATTAGCTCAATTCTAAATTGTCCATAGGAGTGAATGCGTTAGTTAGTCTCTGAATTAGGGAATAAGCAAGTAAGAAGATAAATTAATGAATAAAATATTCTATACTAAATACCAGAAGTTCACATAACATGTAACTCCCTATGGAAGTTAAATCATTCATTCAATCTTCTATACCCACTTGTTCTATAATTCGGGGTCATGGGGGTCTGCTGGAGTCTATAATGCAAAAGGCAGAATGGGTACATCCTGGGTAGCTCACTAGATCATAACAAGGCTATGTACATGTTTTTGGACTGTGAAAGGAAACACGGGTTACCCAGAGTAAACACACATATTCAAATACAGGGAGAACATTCAAACTCCACTCAGAAAAACTGCCCAAGAATCAAATCTGAGTCTTGAGGCAAGTGCTAACCACCAAATTACAATTTCAGCAAGCAAAAACTAAAATGTCTTTTTTAACATATAAATACACCCCTTTTTTAGCATAACAAATAAAAACACCCCTTAGTCCTCCAGACTGGTGTTTTCCTCCTTGGAATGAGCCCTGCTTGTGCCACTCAGTAGTGTGCTGCCGCTGCAAAGCTGAATTGCCATGATACATCACAGCTGTGGCTGCTGTAAAACAGTGTGGCAAGACAGCCCATTTCTCCTAGTTAACCTCCTTAACTGGATTACCTCCTGCTATCTCACAATCTCCACAGCGGAACCTCGCACAGGCGTCGGATCCATCAATGCAAGCAGGGTCAAGTACAAGCTAATAGTTAGCAAGCAACAAAAACAAGCTGAGAAGTAGAGAAGTTATTAACGTGCAGAGGCTTAAATCATTCTGAAAATTTTCTACACTTTGTCTCTGGGTAGTGGGAATAAAAGTCTAAGAGGTTTTAAAAAGATTTTGCACAGAAAAATGTTAGAAAAGTTTCATGTTTACAACTAAAGTCATATGTGTCTAAGTCATAATTGTAGAGATTTGCGATCTCTGTGTGTCAGATTCTGTCAAACATGCATGACAGAGGAGGAGAACTGGCGTGTATTGACTTCTGCTTTAGTCTTGATTTAGAGTTCTGTGCATCTCTTCTGTACTCCATCAGTTGGTGGACATTGATCTCTGTGTTAGTTGTAAATGTCAAGGCAGTGACCGTTTAGCTAAATTGCAGACATGCACATGTAGAAATGTTCAATATTCGTCAGCCTCAGCCATTATAGGACTGTCTCATTTACTTAAATCAGCACGTGCAATTACCCTGAACTCCCAAACTATCTATCCTATCTGGTCTTGTCAATTTCTAGCTGATCTCAGCAGAACTTAACTCATCTTCTCAATCTGTACTAGCATAGATTTTGTCTTGTCATAGTTTTTAAAACTTAAAATATGGCGCTTTTGCAGGTAACGTAGCAGCCGTAACTGCTTGTGTCTCAACAGGATCTTTGACCTTGTCACTGCTTTCCTCTGTACAAAGTCACACATATGCCTTAGATGCAAACACAGCAAGCTTAAAGCAAGTTTAGAAGAAAAATCACAACCACATTTCTGTTTCAGCACCAGTTATTACAGATATATATTTCTTGCCCCACCTGTTCTTTTCAGGGAAGAATATATGTTTGGGCCCTGTAGCCCTGTGTTAGCAATACATCTGGTAGACTACAAGCCTCACTGTAGGCTATAAACCTCAGCTGGGAAAAAAGGAGCATTTTCCACTTAGGCAGCAAGTCTGAAGGCTTGCTCGATTAAATGCGTCTGCCTGGGCTGAAAGAGAAATCTCAGAGTGTCTCGGTCATGATCCATGTCATGTCATGACCCAAGCTTTGACTGTAAGCTTAAAGAAAAGTGAAATCACAAATGGATAAATTAAAAGGTCCAGTAAAGAAGATTGGTTTAGCAAAATAAGCTATTATTTCTGCTACAAAGTTGAGGTAGGAGCACAGGGTCATTAATGATACAGCAAGATTAAGCAATGAGGGTTAAGGGCAGTGCTAAGGGGCGACGGGTTGCAGTTTTGATCAAATATTTCAGCAAACAAAACTAAGCCTGGACAACACTAAGCCTGGTTCACAGCAAAAATGTTCCAGGTTCGATTCCCAGGCAGAGCCCTTCCCTGTACTCCAGTTTCCTCCAACAGTATGTTAGGTTGATTCTAAATTGCTCATAGGAGTAGTGTGTAAAGCCCTGTGATAGATTAGCATGGATAGGCTGCAACAGACCCCTATAACCCAGATTAGGAAATAAACTAATATGTTTATAGAAGATGAATGAATAAATGATCATTTTATTAACCTGTTGACATTTATTACTGCCTTATGCTATTGGCGAAAAACTAGTCTAATCTTTCAGACATACTGATGATGTTACAAACTTTGACAGCATTTGGCAGACACTATTGCCATGCATCGAAGCAATTGTGGGTTAAGGGCCTTGCCCAGCTGTGGTAACTTGGTTGTTTTGGCAATCGAACTCCAATCTTCCAGTTAGCAGTTCATCACCAGCAGTTCATCACCCTGACCACTGTGCCACCATTTCCCTGGTTTGTGAAATAATGCCACTATTTTGAAATGTTCAACTATAATCATAACTAAATTCTGTGATAAAATGGTCCATGATAAACCAGGAGTGCCAAACAGGTTGGTGTCCGGCAGAGGCTCCTACTTGCCTCAACACACCTACATGTAAGTTGAATGTATTCCTAGGTTAATATAGTAGATCTTAGTTAATTGCTCTAGGTGTGTTTGATTACGGTTGGAGCTGAACTCTGCATGCTGTTGGACATCTCTGTGTAAAATTAACAGTGTTTTTCAGCAGACATTCTACACTGGGATGAAGTAAAAAAAAGCCAATGGAGCTGTAAAGTTAATGCTGTGTGTTTAACAGAACAGTCTAGGAGCCATGATGTCACACCTCAGCAGGGTGCAATGGAGTGAGATTCTCAAGTCTGAGGAGATAAACCAGCACCCTTGATTAGTAGCACGGGTGCAGAGCAGCAGAATCAAATCAGAATCATGATTATTCATTATTTAATAAAATAAATTGAAGGAATGGAGAAAAATATAATGTGTATACAGTGTTCCCTCGCCACTTCGCACTTCATGTTTTGCGGCTTCAGTTCGTTGTTCCATGTTGATGCGCGAGAGAGAAGGATCCCTGCATGTCAACCAAAGAGATGAATTGACTCAGTGTACATACCACGGGCGCATGATTGGTTTCCGATGTGACCGACTAATAAGAGTACGAGTGAATTGCATATTTAAAACATTCTTGTACAGTACCCTCATACACAAAAATTCCTAGGGACAAAAACTACTTCGCGGTTTTTCAGCTTTTGCGGAAGGTTCTGGTCCCCATTAACCGCGAAAAACGAGGGATCACTGTACTAGTAATATCGGGGTAAAAATGCATTGGATTCTATAGAATCATATTGATATAGCTCAATTAAGAAAACTCAAATATTTCAAAATGGAAAATCCCTTTCTGTCCTTTGAGAGGCAGAATATGAATAAGCAGATAATACATCCCTGTGGAACACCAGGAACAACTACAAGCATAGACAGACAGACAGCTATTCCTCGTATACCCGTTTATTCCCTAATTCAGGTTAACACTGCTCTGCTGGAGCCTATCCCTAATTTATGAAGGGTGTTTGGCAGGAGGACTACACCCTGGACAGGTTGCCAGTCAATTACATGACTATACACACACACACACCATTTATCCTAACATACCTGTTTTTGGACTGTGGGAGGAAACCAGAGTACACGGATTAAACCCACATAATCACAGGGTGAACTCTACATGATCTATGCCTGGGAATCGAACCCGCGACCTTCTACAGTTACTGCTGCACTAAAAAGACCAAAAGAGAAATATTTAATGTTTAAGGTACATCCATGCCACAAAGAGATAAAAACATTTCAACTGTTTAGAACATCGTAAGCACAGGTGAGAATAACCAACTAGTTAGCTTCCTAATCTTTTCTGTTACACGGAAATCCCAGCAAAAAAATAAAGCAGCAGTATTGTGTTTATTTTTTTATCGTAAATACATTTTTTAGTTGAGTTACAGCAACCAGGTAAATCTATTGCTGCAATTAATTTCTTGTAATTTCCTCCTTTAGAGCGCAAACAACCAAAGGTGCATTGCATTTGTGGTACTAAGAGACTCAAACTCTGTTCCAGCATGATAATGACTCTGTGCACAAACCCCTGAAATAATGACTCTGACTCAACTGTAATACTGGAAACCTATTGGGATGAACTGAAACACCAACTGCACCCCATTTTAGTCAACTTAATGCTGGGAAATAAACCAGCAATCTGCTAATTACCAGTCGATCACCTTTACCACTAAGCCACCACTTTACACCTGACACTAGCGTTTTATACGAAAACAAATCCTCAGTCATGCAACACAA
This sequence comes from Pseudolaguvia tuberculata, assembly GCA_026260255.1. NCBI lineage: Eukaryota > Metazoa > Chordata > Actinopteri > Siluriformes > Sisoridae > Pseudolaguvia > Pseudolaguvia tuberculata. Next base: position 9,019,303 of record JAOTRA010000001.1, on the reverse strand, counting down.
TCTAGCAAAAAGAATTTGCTGAAGACTGAGGTTATTTTATGAGAAAGAGTAACATCTGGACTAGCATGTTCAAATAAACATAGTTGGATGTCCCATGCAGTGTATTGACAACCCTAAAAAAACAACCAGGAAGGCATCCAAACCTAACTACATTCCTATGTGTTCTGAAACAGTGTATTTATCTCCTGCTAGTGAAATCCCAGCTGGGTCAGCCTACTGTGTCATGAGCATGCTGTAGTCTGGGTAATAGCTACTGAATTGCTGTGAGTAAAAGTGGGTAATTACAGGTCTAGAGCGTGGCGTTTGTTGAGTCACTGACTGGTTGATAATAGTGGCTTGATTGAGTAATTGCGGGCTACGCTGACTGGTGGAGTCTGTAATGATAGTATACTATTGTCGGTTCATTTAATTCCAGATTTGGACTGATTCGCAAAAATAGCAGCAAAGGAGGTCAGTTAACAACCGTTCAGTACAATATTGATATAATAACCACACTTGAAGATAATGATACTTGATCCAGGATCAGTCTCACTCGCTACAGAGGTTTGACAGTCTCGACTGAAAATATAATTAACATCCGTATTTGTTTAGTTCTGTAAAAAAATATTTTTTTTTGTTTTAGACATCTATTGTTCAATTCAATGACACTGAAGGCTGAATTAATTGAATTAACGTCTATTGAAATATGTGTTAAGGCTTAGCTGTGTGAAGGAACAGGGTTGATCCATAATCCGTGCAGTTCGGCTCATACTCGGTTTGCGGATTAATTGCAACTTATGGATTTATTTGCTGGGTATTGTTGTCTAAGTAATTTAGTAGCTATGCTATGTGCATATGATTAGTGCAGGTTAACTGAGGCTAGCAGAGGAGCAGGAAAGATCACATCAACTCCCACATCAGTCAGATCATATGTATGGGAGCATTTTAGCTTTATGGGCTTTTCGGGAATTTTGATTGATAACTTTAAAGTTGCCCATTGGACTGAGCGTGTGTGACCCTGCAGTGGACTGATAACCTGTCCAAAGTGTACCCCTATCTAAGTGTATCCCTATATCTGGGATAGACTCCAGCTAACCGTGAATTAGTGAATAAGCGGGTTAGAAGTTAAATGAATGTGCCATGTGATCCAACCCGTGAGTTTTGTGATCCTTTGTACCAATATGAGATACGTGATATCTGTACATATTTGTACATATTTATGTACATAAATATGTACATATTTGTTTATTATACACTCAGACTGCCGAAGACAACCACTGAATGCCACAGGAGCTTTTTTATAGCAGTGGCTATCAAACTCCTCCTCTTTTCTTAGGGAGTAGAGCTAAATCAATAAGATCACCGGGCTCTGCTGAAGCCTATCCCAGCACATATAGAGTGAGAGGAATGGGTACACCCTGGACAGGTGGCCAGTCCATTGCAAGGCCACACATAGTTAAACAACTACACATACTCACTCTCACTTCAATTTAAAAATAATCCAAAATAAATCATGGAATTTCAAATAAATTTTGGACTGCGGGAGGAAATGAAATACCCAGAGAAAACCAAAGCAAGCGTGGGGAGAACACATAAACCCCATACCCCTTGTGCAGGTATCAAACACCAGAAATTTTTCTGAAAGGAACCCCTGGCCATATTTACACCACCATTTAGACTTTACAGTGTAAGGTTTTATTCTTCTGTGTAAACTGTGTTTGTCCAGAACGACAAAATTTGCAAAAGCTCAACAACAAACAAGTATGTCTTGTATGTAAGAGAATTATGTCGAGGTAAGTTAACAATAATTAACCCTTCACCCCTCTACCCCTGCTGTTAAATAAAAGTTGCTCAGTAAATTTCAGAAGAGACACTTTGAACATTAGTAGATTTATTATAGATGGGTAACTTTACTTGTACTTTAGTAATATTTCATTAAAGTTACAATAATTTTATATTATTAATATTGATATTATTTGTAATATTTTATTACTCCTTCCACCTCTCTCTCTCTCTCTCTAACTTTTACCCATTAACCTTCTTTTACCCTACCCTACTCTTACCCAGTCTAACACTTACCCTTACCTCATTTTACCTTAAATCACTTTACCTTAACTATTGTGCCATAGATTCCTACCTTTTCTTTCCTTACCTTTCTATAGTACATGGGCACTACCTGCATACTACATTTTAGACTGTATAGAAAATATATTCTCTCTCAATCCTCTGGGACTTTTCCAGGCGACTGCACAGTCACAGTAAACACAAGTCAACAGGCATTCCAGGTAGACTGGTTACCTATGAGCAAATAAACCAAAACAACTCTTTGTTATCTCAATGTTTAACCTCCACACTTTCAGACTGATTATCTAGTGCTTCTCTCTAAAGACACAGCTGTACAGCAACACTACATCTGAACAGAGACCACTCTTTTCTTCCTCCTGGCTGGAGGCCCAGGTTCTGTGATTGGGACAAAAAGGTTCACCAGCGACACCAGAACAAGAGAAGTGAAGGTAAGGATATAATTAAATAGAGTGATGTGAAATGTGTAAAAGAACCAGGCCTTCGGCTACTCCGAAAAGAGCAAAACCTCTTGGGAAAAAGCAGAGCTCCAGGTTTTCTTGTGTACAGAAAAAAACATAGCAGTGGTAGCCGTTTATTAGGAATGAGTCTCTCAGCCATTCCTGCTCACTGTCACTGCCTTGGTTGTGTCTTTTTGCAACTCACGGCTGACAGATATGTGGAGTCTCTGTGTCTCTAATATCTTTATTATTCCGGCAATATTGCCAGCCAAGTCACCCTGGGAATCAGTGTGCTGCAGCTTTTTTGTCCTGCAGAATCTTATGTTTCATTTTAAGGACGACACAAGACCACACAGTAGAAGATTTCTTTGTTGGGATAAACAGAAATTTAAATGGTGGCATAAAATAATGAGAAGGAAATAAATAGATACAAAAGTATGATTAAATGTGCATGCATGTCTTTGAATAATTTTATGCATTTGTTTTCCTACTACTAAAGATGCAAAATTGAAGGATTATAAGGATGTTCCACCAGGATCCAAGCCACGCCCACAAATAAATATTATAATGAATATTGAAAATCAAAATTCTGGAAGTCACATTAATTGGATTTTACATTGAAATTTACAGCATTTTACTAATTTTATCTAGAGCGACTAACATTTGATCTCATTTATACAACTGATCAATTTGCCTGTTTAAGCTCAAGGGCCCAAGCAGTTGATTGGTGTAGGTGGGAATTGAACACTAGTCTTTCTGGTAAAGTCAACACCGTAACCACTAAGCCATCACTTCCAGGTCACTTCTTATAGGAATTTCTTTTATATAAATTTATATATGGAATAGTTTATAGCATGCTCGCCTCACAACAAGAAGGTTCGATTCCCGGGTAGGAGATCTTTCTGTGCGGAGTTCTGTGCATGTTCTCCCTGTGCCTGTGTGAGATT
>JAOTRA010000001.1:8983281-9005445 GCA_026260255.1 Pseudolaguvia tuberculata | reverse complement strand
TATCTATCTATCTATCTATCTATCTATCTGTCTGTCTGTCTGTCTGTCTGTCTGTCTGTCTGTCTGTCTGTCTGTCCGTCCGTCCGTCCGTCTGTCCTCACAACAATCCCTGAGATAAAAACTTAACGCGTAAGCATAATAATTCAGTCAGTGACATAATCTCTATTTGGTTCCTTATTAAATCCCTTGCTATGTGGTTCCTCTATCGTGTGGGGACAAGGTGTCCAGGCTGAGGAGGAGGAGGCAGTTGAAGTGTCTGAAGGGGATTTAATAAAACAGTGACTAATGTGGTGACAGTGTCGACATTATCTGCATTAGCAGAGTTGACTGCAGCGTATTTACAAAGCATGTCTCCTGCAGATTAGAATACAGCCAACAACTGACTTTTTAAAACTCTTCACATTTCTTCTTCTTCTCCTTTTGGGCACTCCCGTTAGGGATCACTCTTCTCCACACTACCCTGTCCTTCTACATCTGCCTATTTCACCCCAACTATCTTCCCTCACCACATCCATAAACCTCTGACTTCTGCTTTCCCTCCTTCCTGGCACCTCTATTCTCAGCATTCTTCTACCAATATACTGCATGTCCCTCCTCTGCACATGTCCAAACCATCTCAACCTAGCCTCTCTCACCTTGTCTCCAAAACATGCTACATGCACTGTCCCTCTAATAAACCCATTTCTAATCCTCCTCCTCCTCCTGTCTTTTTGACAATGCCACTGTCTCTAAACCGTACAGCATTGCTCGTCTCACTACAGTCCAATAAACTTTCCCTTTCACTCTTGCCAAAACTCCCCTATCAATAATCACCCCTGCCACTCTTCTCCATCTGCTCCACCCTGACTGAACTCTTTTCTACACTTCTTCTAACACACTCTCCATTACTTTGCACTGTTGATCCCAGGTACTTAAACTCCTCCAGCTTCACTACTTCTTTGCAGGGAGAAGAGGTAGTGCAACTGCAATTTCACTACCTCTTCTTTCATGCCAATCCATTGTGTTCCCTCTCATTCACACACCTGTACTCTGTATTTCTCCTGCTGACTTTCATTCCCCTTCTATCCAGCGCATGCCTCCTCCTTTCCAGATTCTTTTCAACCTGCTCCCTATTCTCACCATAAATTACAATAACATCCATGGAGACTCCTGTCGGACCTCATCTGTCAACCTGTCCATCCCCACTGCAAAGAAGTAAGGGCTCAGATCTGATCCTTGATGCAATCCCACCTTCACCAGACCGACATTCCTATTGCACACCTCACTGCTGTCACGCTGTCTTCATACATGTCCTGCGGCACCCTCACATACTTCTGTGCTACACCGGACTTCCTCATACATTACCAGAACTCCTCTCTCTGAGCCCTGTCGTATGCTTTCTCCAGAGCCACAAGCACACAATGCAACTCCTTCTGGCCTTCTCCATACTTCTCCAACAACATCCACAAAGCTGATTGCATCTGTAGCATGAAACTATACTGTTGCTCACAGATTGGCACCTCTTCCCTCAGCCAGGCTTCCACTACTCTTTCTCATAACTTCATGGTGTGAATCATCAACTTTATTCCCTTGTAGTTACTGCACGCTTGCACATCTCCCTTATTCTTAAAAATCAGTACCAAAACACACCTTTTCGATTCCTGAGGAAGTCTTTCACTTTTTTTTTCCAAAATAGTGCTAAACAATTTAGCCAGAATCTCCACTGCCATCTCTCCTAAACATCTCCACGCTTCTACTGGAATGTTATCCAACCTCCTTTCCTCTCTTCATCCTCTTAATAGCTGCTCTCACTTCTGCCTTACTAATCTTATCCACTAACTGCTCCACCATCTTCACATCATCCAAACTCCTCTCTCTCTCATTTTCGTCATTCATCAGCTGCTTAAAATACTCTCTCCACCTTCTCAACACACTCACTAGCCAACACATTTCCATCTGTATCCTTTATCACTCTAACTGTAGCAGTACATCCTTTCCATCTCTGTCTCTCTACCTGGCCAACTGGTACAAATGCTTTTCTCCCTTCTTTGTGTCCAACTTCTCATACAACTCCTCATATGCCTTTTCCTTAGCTTTTTCCACCTTCCTCTTCACCTGCTGCCTCATCTCCTTATACTCCTGTCTACTTTCTCATTTCTCTGCCGATCTGAATTCTGTTTTGCCAACCTCTTTCTCCTCATACTTTCCTGCACTTCCCCATTCCACCACCACACCAAGTACGTTCCTAGCTGTCTCCCTTATCACTTCGGCAGTCATTGCCCAATCGTTCAACAACTCTTCACCACCACCAAGACCCTGACTGACCTCCTCCCTGAATCTCACAGTACAGTCTTCCTCCTTTTGCTTCCACCATCTTATTCTCTTTTCTGTCCTCTCACTATTCCTCTTCTTTCTAATCCCCAAAGCCATCCGACAGACAACCATCAGATGCTGTTTAGCTACACTATACCCTGCAACCACCTTACAGTTCCCAATCTCTTTCAGGCTACATCTCCTGCAGAAAATATAGTCTACCTGTTTGCACTTCTTCCACTCTTATACGTCACCCTATGTTCTTTTTCTTCTTAAAATATGTGTTCACCAGTGCCATCGCCATCCTTTTAGCAAAATCTACCACTATCTGCCCTTCCACATTCATCTCTTTAAGGTCATACCTACCCATCACATCCTCATTACTTCTGTTCCCTTCACCAACATGACCACTGAAGTCTGCTCCTATCACCAATCTTTCATGACTAGCTACACTCTTTATCTCACAACCAACTTGTGGCGCATAAGCACTGATGATATTTACCATCACACCCTCAACTTCCAGCCTCACGTTCATCAAACTATCGGAAACTCTCTTCACCTCCACCACACTCTAAATGTACTCATTCTTCAGCATTACATCTACACCGTTTATCTTTCCATCTACACACATAATAAAACAGTTTAAATCCACCACAAATGTTCCTGGCCTTACTCAGTTGCCACCTGTTCTCCTGAACACACAACATATCCACCTTTCTACGCTCCATCATGTCAGCTAACTCTCTCCCTTTACCAGTCATAGTACCAACATTTAAAGTACTCACCCGAACCTCCACACTCCTACACTTCTCCTTCACCTGCTGTCTCTGTAGACATTGTCCTCCTCTTCTTCTCCGCTTTTGGCTAACATTAGCCCAATTTCCACTGATACCCTGTTGGCTAACAGTACATGTGGTGGTCATTGTTAACCCGGGCCACGACCGATCCGGTATGAGATTCTTATTCGTGATCCACATATTTGATTTGGCGCAGTGTTACACTCAATGCCCTTTCTAACGCAACCCTTCCCATTTATCCGGGCTTGTGACCAGCAAAAAGAATGCACTGACTTGTGCAAACCTAATGGCTGGGTTTTTCAGTTCTCACTACAGTTCTATAAACTTTCCCTTTCACTCTTGCAAAGACTCTCCAATCACTCTTGCCTGCACTCTTTTCTTTCTTCAACTCTCTAACACACTCTCCATTACTTTGCACTGTTGGCCCCAGGTACTTAAACTCTCCCACTTCACTACCTCTTCTCCCTGCAACCTCACAACTCCTTTACCTTCTTTCTCATTCACATACATTTACTTAGTCTTACCCCTACTGACTTTCATTCCCCTTCTCTCCAGCACTTACTTTTACCACTTCAGATTTTTCTCAACCTGCTCCCTACTCCTACCACAAATCACAATATCATCAGCAAACATCGTCCATGGAGGCTCCTGTCTGAGCTTGGAACAGAGTTTATTTATTACTTCCAGGCTAGCAATGATGACTGGTAAACACTTACGCACAGCCTTTACATTTTTTTATAGATTTTATTTTTTGCTCTCTCTCTATGATGCTGCATTGTGTTATATAGTATTAATGGTTTCTATAATGGTTTCTAATAATGGTTCTATTAATCGTGCCGTGATAGTGTAGGTATTAAAAGGTGTATTCATTCATTCATCTTCCTACCCGCTTATTCCTGAATTCGAGGTTACTGGAGTCTTCTGCGACTATCCCAGAACACATAGGGCGAGAGTCGGAGGTACACCCTGGACAGGTCGTCAGTCCATCTCAGGGTAACACATAGACAATCAACCATTCACACACATTCACTTTTATGGAAAATTTAGAATCACCAATCAACCTAATCTGCATGTTTTTGGACTGTGGAAGGAAACCAGAGTACCTGGAGGAAACCCACGCAATCACAGGAAGAATATGCAAACTCCACACAGAAAGATCCGCAGCCTGGAATTTGAACCCGGGACCTTCTTGTTGTGAGGCGACAGTCCACTACGCCAATTAAGAGGTTTATCAGTCGGTTAAATCCCTACTAAATTTCCAGCTACCAAATGCATCACCCGCCATGATATTATAAACATTTCATAATCACAGTCATAATTTTAAGTGCAATAAATTAAATTAATTACATTTAATCATTCATTCATGTTTTTATACGCTTATTCCTTAATTCGGGGTCACAAGTGTCTGTTGGCACAAGAGGCAAGGGTACACCCTAGACAGTTTGCCAGTCCATAAAAGGGCCACACATAGAGGAACAACACATACGTTCTCATTATACTAATCAATATTGGAAAAGGATCAAATGTTTCATCAGAATTTGCATCAGAATTTGCCTCTTGTACATTAAGAATAATTACAATATTCTTGGGAAAGTGGTAGCCTAGTGGTTAAGGTGTTGGACTAATACCGGAAAGACAGGGGTTCGATTCCCACCTCCACCAAGAAACCACTGGGGGCCCTTGAGCAAGGCCCTTAACCCACAATTGCTCAGTTGTAAGTTGCTCTGGATAAGAGAGTCTGCAAAGTGTAACTGTAACTTTAACTGTACAATAAATTGAATCAGTAATTGTTTAAAGGTTTTTTTTTTAAATATTCAAATGAAAAAGTTCAGTTGATTACAATATGGGATTCCTTTCTGATTCCTCTGAAGGTTTTTGTCCTTATTGTTTTCCATAGTTTCCACCAAGCTTCTCACTATGGATGTTTCTGATGAATTATGATTTGCATTGTTACTTACACTATATTGCCAAATCTGGAAGCCCACCATTGTCTAGAATGTTTGTTGTATGTTATAGTATTACATTATTCCTTCACTGGCACTAAAAAACTCAAACACTGTTCCAGCATTAACCCTGAGCACCAAACCCCTGAACTCCATTATCACATGCTGGGTTGTTCATTCATTCATTCATTCATTCATTCATTCATTCAGCCATCTTCTTACCCGCTTATTCCCTAATTCCGGGTCACGGGGTACTGGGTTGTTATTAGAGTGAAACAAACACCAATGTTCAACACAAAGTCCTAATCTTACCACTACTGAACCCCTTTGGGATGAACTGTAATGATGACTGCACCCTGACCTTCTTACCTGACATTACGTCACTAATACTGTTGGAGCTGAATGAAGAGATATCTCACATTCAAGCACAACATTGGACTAAAAAGAAGGGTGGAGCTTCATCCAATAGCAAAATGGGAATAAATCTGGGGAAAAAATGTTGTAAATGTGTTTGTGATACTCAGGTGACCACAAACTTTTAGCAATGTGGTTTATGTCCTATAAACCTGCTTTGAGACAATATCCACTTTTAAAAGCACAATTGAAATAAAACTGAATTGAATTTTTGTGATTTATTTAAAGAAAATAAAACTGTTTATCTGACTAGTTGAATTACATCAATATCATGTTAATTTGTATGTGAAGTAAAGCCTACAGCTAAAGAAAGTTATGTGAGTCTGTTTGTGGCTCTGTGGTGAGACCCTGTTGATGAGCTATAAGATTAAATTTACAAACTGTTTCAGTCACTAAAAAATCCACTTTAGGAAAATATAAGGGGTGAGACTGTCAGACTGCAAAAAAACTGGTTCAAAATAAAAGGAATATTTCTCTTTTTGACAGTGCTTAGCAGAAAAGCATATCAACACACAATAAATAAACAATCAATGTGTGGTTTCAGTTAGAACTGCTTTAGCATTAGTGTACATTGAGACTGGGATTCGATAGGACGAATCACAATCAAATAGTTACAGTTAGGCATTTGGCAGTCACTCTTACATTTGGTCTCTTTTTACAACTGAGCAATTGTGGGTTAAGGGTCTTGCTCAAGCGCCCACAGTGCTTGCTTGGTGGAGGTGGGAATCGAACCCCGGTCTTTCTGGTATTAGTCCAGCACCTTAACCACTAGGCTACCACTTCCCATACAAAGGCTTAATGTCATCATTCATTCATCTTCTTATTGCCTAATTCAAGATCATGGGGGTCCGCTATCCCAGCGCACAAAGGGTGAGAGGCAGTGGTACACCCTGGACAGTTTATCAGTCCATTGCAGGACACACATACACAAACAGCCACTTGCAAACACATACACTCCTATTGGCAATTTTGACTCACTAATCAACCTAATGTACATGTTTTTGAATAGTGGGAGGAAACCAGAGTACCCAGAGAAAACTTATGCAAGTGAGAACATGCAAACTCCACACAGAAAGATCCCTGGGCCAGGAATCAAACCCGGACTTTCTTGTTGTTGGGCGACTGTGCTAACCACTACACCACCACACCGCCCAGCTTAATTTCATTCAAATTTAATTTATAAAATTGTGGTTTTTATACTATATTCTCTCATCATTAAAATGTAATATTATAATAATATCTATTAATATTTTATATTTTATTTCGAATTTGTTTATTTTGTTACTCATGTGCTCTATCATAATCATAATATAGGCTACAAATAGCATAATAAATACTACACACAACTGTTTAATGGCTCCTCTTAATTATAGGTTACCTCTTCTATATCTTTGATGTATTGGCAAGCCTGAGCATTATTTCCAGACAGTCAATCACTTTCTGCAAGTCCATGATGAAGTCAGGCTAACATTTTGAGCTGACAGAAGTAAGAAATTATAGAAAACGTTTCAAACACAACCAGTATGTATTTATTGGCTGCTTATGCTGTACCAATTAGTGGATTTCATTTTAAAAGAAGTAAATGGACCTCTCGGCCATCTATCAACTTCCTACCTGCTCTATAACCAAGCACATGGTCTTCATTATGAGTAACTGGCAGCATCCGCCCTTAAAGCTAAAAAAGGCTAAAGTAACAACATCCACATCATTAGTGTTTTTTTTATAGACATGAGTAATTTCAGGATAAAGAATACGTATATAGACAATGGAATAGTACACACGGTTCCGAACAGTTAAAGTTAGAGTAAATGTGGTAGTTATTGGTCTATAATTTTTCTCATATGTAATCCAGACAGAGTAAAATTCATCTCCTATACCTTATCACTCAAGTGTGGCATAACCTGAGTACGGACAACAGTATTGACAGAGTTTAGCTTCCGGACCATGCAGCAAAGCTGGCTGACAGGTGGTGCAGCTGCATCTGACCTACATCTGATTTTACTTTTGCTAAACGAACTTAAAGAGAGTTTGTGATTAGACACTGAGAAGAACAGTTTCTTGCTGCACTGTGAGCTTGTGATCTCCTTGCTGGAGGGCAGACTTTTTAGCCATGAGCTTCAAGGTCTTAGAGTTTAGAGGATGTGGAGTTTTATCCTGGATTGAGGTGCAGTGAGGAGCAAATAAAGGCAGCAAAAAGGAAACGTAAAACAGACCAAAAAATGTGAATGGGGCAGAGAAAAAATTACTTTAAATTCCTGCCATTTGGCAGATAAATCTATCCAAAGCAACTGATTTGTCTTAAAGGCTTTGCTGAGGTGCGCTTAGACCTGCACTTACAGAAAGTGTGCATTAAGGGTGCAAGTAGGCAGGGGTGGAGAAGCTCAACAGCAAATTAGGACATCCTGCACACTCTCACCCCTTAGCAGTAGCGAGAAATATGGGGTGCAGAGATGCAAATGCTAGTATTGAGAAAAGTTCCAAGCTTGATTAGGGATAGTATGACTAGTACTACACTTCACATAACATGTGATCATTCCAAAATTGTTGTGCCAATGCTTCCTGCCATTTTTTTTTATCTTTCTCTTGCGGGCTCATGGAATAGTTCCTCACATATGTATTTCAAATTCCAGACACAGGTAGGTATTTCATACATATTACTCTCTTCACATACTTGTTTTTTTTTTAACCATAACTCACACTATATAGTAAGGAAGTATGCCATTTTCAATGGTGCCAAGGTTTGTCTAGCTTTCGTCATGCCAACCATGAGATTTTTCAAGTTATCTATTTGTATTTAGTCTCTTCCTCTGTTTATGCCTTTGATAGTTTATATGTGTCTTTTCTATCCAAACCTTAATTCGTAATGTAATTGTATAAAAATATAAATATAATTTCTAAAACAAAATAAACTTGTCACATATCCTATCTTGGAAGGTCGGGGGTTAGAGCGCACAACTATGATAGCCCCCCTGGAGCAGGAAGGGTTAAGGGTCCTGCTCAAGGACCCAACAGTGATGAACTTGGCCTCAACCCATGTCCTCCTGGTCTTTCTTGGCTGCTTGAACCCAGATCTCCCTGTACCTCCAATGAACAATTTAGCCAATCTTAGCTTTTCGATCTGATGAAAGATCACAACATGAATCTGTGCATGTACATATTACAGTATTTTGATATTTCTTGAATACTTGATTAAGATTTGAAATAAAACAAGAGACACCACGGCCAAGGTAAAAGGAAAAGCAATCTCATCTTCAGCTCACTCTTGTAATCCAATAATCCTTCCTTTCTATTTGCCCTGCAGCTCAGGCAAGCCCACACAGGAATCTTTAGCATACGCCACTGTTAGCCCATAAGCCGAAGAGAAAATGAGTGTACAGATATTCGATGTTTGACACTAAAGCTAGCAAAGTATTGGCTTGAAATTTGTACATAGGGATTAAATGACATTAATTGGCAGTGAAATCTTTAGTTTTGGATGAAAGCTATAAATTAATTCTATGGAAGGATATGTGTGACTGATCCTGTGGCTGATCCTCATAAGTGATCATTGTCAAAGTGCTGCACATGACAAATTCTACTGTATAGAAGGGTTTTGATAGACTTCATAACAGTGTCACTCTAATCAACTAATCAGAAGATGGAGAAATGCTGACATCATCTTACGCCAGCTAATGGGCGTTGGGAGGAAGGTTTAAAAATTGAATTGTGGGATTGTGTACCTTGAAAATCGGCTTGTCGGATGTTCATTGTAAGTGTAATTCAGAACCCTAGCAAAATTATTAGTTTGTCTGTGGACCTTTTTTCTTAGTGTCTCTGTAGACTAGGGATGGAATCATGCAATTTTGAACAGATCCTTTTGTTAGATTAGACAAAACAAAACAGTTCACAATCAAATGACAATCAAATCATACATTTATTTATTCATTTATTCATTCATTCATTTATTCATCGCTTATTCTCTAATTCCAGACAAACCCGTACATTCAATTTAGACATTTTTGGACTTTGAGGAAACCAGAGAAAAACCCATGGGAAGAACATGCAAATTCCAGACAGAAAAACCCCTTAACCAGGAATCAAATTCGAGATTGACTTTGTAACGACGCGGTGAGCACAGAGAAAGCAGCCGGATCCATTTTGCAGTGAAGGGTGACGTTTAATAGTGCAGGGTGCGGATATATATATACATACAGTGATACACGAAGCCAAACAAACAAAACACAAAGACGCAGAAACACTGAATGGGAACACACAATCATCCAAAAGTCCAAAGTTCCACAATATCCCAAGATAACTCAGTAGTCTGAGAAACGCCGTACATTTACAATTACCCACACCTGCGCTTACCGGCGCGTCACCTTAAATATTGTGTCATCGCCCTGGTAACCTAGTTGCCAGGACAACGACGCCAAACATGTCCGTAACATTTTGATAGCGCGGCAGTGTGGGAGGCGGAGCCTCGTCTGTCGACGCCGCAGAAGGGAAAACTCACCTGAGGGACCTCTAAAGAGACCGGAGGGACCACTGAAGGGACCGAAGGGACCTCTAAAAGTACCGGAGGGATCACTGAAGAGACCGGAGGGACCACTGAAGGGACCAGAGGGACCTCTAAAGGGACCGGAGGGACCACTGAAGGGACCGGAGGAACCTATAAGGGGACCTAAGAGACCTAAGGGGACCTCTATAGGGATGAAAGGGGCCTGAGGGACCTCTATAGGGACTGAAGGGACCTGAGGGACCTCTATAGGGACCAAAGGGGCCTGAGGGACCTCTATAGGGACCAAAGGGGCCTGAGGAACCTCTATAAGGACCGAAGGGGCCTGAGGGACCTCTATAGTGACCGAAGGGGCCTGAGGGACCTTTATAGAGACGAAGGGGTCTGAGAGACCTCTATAGGGACCAAAGGGGTCAGAGTGACCTCTATAGGGATCGAAGGGGCCTGAGGGACCTCTATAGGGACCGAAGGGCCTGAGAGACCACTATAGGGGCCCCAGGAAACTCTGAAAGGGCCGTAGGGGCCGCAGGAAAGACAGTGAGAGACTCGAGAAGGTTTAGGGGGACCGAGAGAGACTCAAGAGGGTCCGAGGGGACCGAGAAAGACTCAAGAGGGTCCGAGGGGACCGAGAGAGACTCAAGAGGGTCAGAGGGGACCGAGAGAAACTCGAGAGGGTCCAAGGGGACCGAGAGAAACTCGAGAGTTTCCGAGGGGACCGAGAGAGACTTGAGAGGGTCCGAGGGGACCGAGAGAGACTCGAGAGGGTCCGAGGGGAGTGAGAGGGAGTCTAGAGGGACAGAGAGGGACCCTGAAGGAACAGAGAGTCACCTTAAATATTGTGTCATCGCCCTGGTAACCTAGTTGCCAGGACGACGACGCCAAATATGTCCGTAACATTTTGACAGCCGCGGCAGTGTGGGAGGCGGAGCCTCGTCTGTCGATGCCGCGCGAGAGGTGGAGCCCAGTTTGCCGCCTTACAGTCTTGTTGTGAGGCAACCGTGCTAAGCACTACGCCACTGCACCGCCAATTGACATTATAAGCTGTTAAATTAGGTAACACTTTAGCCTCTTTAAAATACTTTTACAATAATAGCTAATATATTTGTCACTTATTATTTCAAAAAACTAATATGGATAACGGTAGCACATTTGTTTGTTTTTTTGTAATGCCAAGACTAATAACAGCTTTGATTCTCTTTTCATGAACCAATCACAGTCTCCCTGATGCACCTTTGCTCAGTCTAAAGTGCTGTTGCTGAGCAACGTGCGGTATGGTGTTGGATCCTTCGCCTGTTTGTTCCCTTCAAGCGCTGCTGAGAAGAAGCGGAGACCCATATACCCAGGGGGCTCTGGATCAATGTCTGAACAAACAAGCTCTGACTTTCTCGCTTCCTCCATTTCTCAAACACATTGGTACTTTGTGTTCTATCTTTACTGTGCATTCGCTACACATGGCTAGCAAAACTGTTTCAACTTTGATATAATAATTGACCTCAAGTCAAGGCCTAGATGTATTGCTTGTCTACTCAAATAGCTCAGTGACAGACATTTGTTAATTAAAGAGGAACCACTATCTTATCTACTTATGGTTACACACCTGACCTAGTTTGCAAGATAAATAGCCAAACGTGTGTGTGTGTGTGTGTCTGTGCGTGTGCGTGTGCGTGTGCGTGTGTGTGTGTGTGTGTGTGTGTGTGTGTGTGTGTGTGTGTAACCTAACTGCCATAGACACATGTTTGATCAACTAAGCAATTGAACCTATCAATCTACAATATTGAGCATAAGTGGTCAGAGGTTTTCCGCTCAGAGTCATTGTCATGCTGGAACATATACTCTTCATTCCAGTAAAGGAATAATGTAATGCTACAAAATACTCAAACCCTAAGTGCTCAGATGATAAAGATAAGATAGTAGAAAAGCATTAATCTAAACATGACATAGCACAAAACAAAATGTTATTCATTCAGAAGATCCAGCTACACAATTAATATAACCTTTTTTATAAATGCATTGCATTTGCAAGCTCCAGTTTGGTAGATATTTGGCTGCTTGACATTTTCAATTTTGTGGAACAAGATGATTGTCGTGCTGTGTTGTGGTACCATCGGTGAAGTCACAAGTCGTGTTTCTGTATGCCTTTGCGCCTCTTGGGCATTTTTGCTTGTCTTGTACTTGAGGTTCTGGTTCAAGTGGGTGTTCATGAGTTAAATTTGTTCCTAGAATAGACTTACAAATGAATCAGGCTACCACCTCATCAGTCAACATGTTCACACTCCTTTTCCTCACTCTAACCAAAGCCAAAGTGTGCAGTTATTCTCCATAACAACAAAATATTAAGCCACAGCTCTCAAGTCTGGTCAGAGGATAATGCACTCGTTCTGATATGCAAGTTGATTAGCTGGCGAGAGTCATGCTAAGTAATTATATATTAGATCAAATATATATCTTTTCTTTTGAAGGATCTTTTACGATGACAAATATTGTCTTCCAAAAATGGTTAAAATGTTACTCCAGTGTTAAAGGTTCAGACTGGACTGGTGGATAAGCAGTGCAGAAAATAGTTGAATGAATGGATAAATGAACAATTGTATGAATGATTTGTAGACAAGCGTGAAAATTGCTTAATACTGTTTTCTGTATTCTTTGTATGATTCATGTTTTAGATGTTGAAGTTGCTAGCTGTAATGAAGCTAGTAACCACATCAATCTTCAGTCCCTCCCAAACTTCAGGGCCTTTTTTTGTTTTGTTACCAGAATCAGTTGTCTTTCTAAAGTCTTGCAATATGATTTGTTACTGTAAAATTGTGGATATATAATAATTCCTCACTCCTCAAATATTTCCTCACACTTAAGGTTTAGGGGCCTTGCTCAGAGGCCCATCATTAGCAGCATCAGCACCTTAACCACTGAATTTTAATATAAGCACTGATATAATGAACCTAATTGCTGATTGCAAAGGGAGTCAATCCTGTTCTGCCAGCCTCTGTTCTTGCCTTGACAGTGACAATAGCAGCAATTAATCAGGAATTCATCGTGCATATTTTCTAATTATCCTATTAGATTTTATTATAGTTGTCAAATAAACTTCATGGTTCATTAACCATTGAATCAGTAGATCTAACACACTTAGAAACAAGTGCCCAAGAACATGTTAAGCTTCACACTCTTACACTGTAAATGTAACAGGGCGGGTTTTAGGTCTTTCTGATTGAGTTTTCCTGTTTTTCTTGTACGTGAGAGGGTTTACTCTACATACTCTGGTTTTCTCCCTCAGTCCAAAAACATTCTAAATTGCCATAGGAGTGAGTGTGAAAGTGGGACTGTGATGGTTTAGAGTTTAGAGTACTCTGTCCAGAGTGTCCCTACCTTTCACCTATTCACAACTTAAATAGACTCTAGCAGATCCCCATGACTCCATGGATTTTAAAATATATATAAATCATTTATTTATCTTCTATACCCGCTTATTCCATAAGTCACAGGGGTCTGCTGGAGCCTATCCCAGCTCCCGGCACTGGTCAAGCGTCAATCACATGGCCACACATACTCTCACATTTATTTATATGGGCAATTTAGAATCACCAATCAACTAAACAGACATGAGAAAATATTTAAATTGTAATTCTGTAAACAGGAAGATCTTTACTACTGTAAGAACTGCGCCTTTGGAGGACCGCCTGCAGAGGGCGCCCTCGCCTGAATTTTAGTGGACATTCCTGATGGTGGCCATCTTGTGTGGGTCGCGACTATATAAACAGGTGGCCTCCATTAGGTCTTTGCGAAGTATTGTTGCCCTAGGCCTTACTAAGCATTTGTTCTGAACTTATGATTGTGACTTTGAGATTACTGACCTTGCCTGTTTGTTTGACCACTCTTTGTATTACCCTATTTTGGATTGTTTGCCTAACTCTACCTTTACCAGATAAACCTGTGAGTTCTACTGCATTATGGATTCATCCTTGCCTACAGCCAGTGTGTTACAGAATACTTTGCCAAACGCAAATCCTACAGAGATCCGGACTTTTGATGACTTATTAGCGGCATTGAATGCTCAGGCTCAAATAATACACGGACTTCAGGAGCAGGTGCGCACGCTCACGTTATCCACCTCGGCCCAGCCGCAAGCTGTTGCCACTGCTGCACTCTATGCTCCCTCGACCTCCCTCCCTAGGAAGTTCAGCGGCGACTCCAATCAATGTCGGGGGTTTATCCTCCAGTACTGAGTATATCTCCTTGAGCACTCAGCTCGCTACACGTCTGAGGAAAGGAGATGCGCCTTTCTCATATCCCTGCTCACTGAACGAGCGCTGGAGAGGGCAACAGCCGTCTGGGAGGACCTCAGAGCGCATGAGGACCTCAAGTGAGTTTTTTCTCTCTCAGTTAAGAGAGTTGTTTGAGCACCCGGCGGGGAGTTTAGACGTAGCCTCACGCCTTTACCGTCTTAGACAAGACAAAGAATCAGCCGCTGACTATGCTGACGCTAGGGGCTCAAAGCGGCATGAACGTGGTGGCATTAAAAGCCCTATTCAAAGAAGGGCTCAGACCAGAACTGCAGGCCGAGTTGGTGTGCCGTGGCGAGGCGGATTCTTACTCCGGTTCATACAAAGAGCTATCAGAGTGAATAATCTTATGCGCAACAACTGTGCCGCCGCCTGTGAGCCAGCCGCTATGCCTAGCCTATCCAGCCACAATAGTGTTGGAGAGCCCATGCAAGTTGGGGCCTATAAGCTCAATGCGGAGGAAAGGAAACAGCGCCAATGACTGGGTCTATGCCTGTACTGCGGTCAGCCAGGACATCTATGCGCCCACTGTCCCACTCTGATCTCCAAACACAGCCCTTCAGTAAGTTCTCCCATACTTTCCATCAGTTTGAGTGCCAGTTTCTGTGTGCAAGTTCGATTTCAAGGTCTTGGTTTAACTGGTGCTTTTTCCGCTCTTGTGGACTCAGGGTCTGCATTGAACTTGATGGATGTGGCTTTGGCAAAACGCCTAAGGGTACCCACTGAGACCTGTACCCCCCCTGTGAGCATCACTGCTATAGATGGGAGAGTGATTGACAAGGCCATTAGCCGAAAAACCTCACCTCTCCTGCTCATGGTGGGCGAACACCACGAGGAAGCCATCAGCTTTCATCTGGCTCAAGCCCCCAAAACCCCTATCATCTTGGGTTACCTGTGGCTGGCAAAGCATGACCCGGTCATCTCGTGGGGGAGAGGGAAGATTCTCCAGTGGTCTCCTGACTGTTTTCATCAGTGTCGAGTTAAGTCGGCTAGTGTGAGCACTGCATCTTGTGAAACTTCCATGGCCCATTTGTGCAATGTTCCGCCTTGTTATCACGATTTGTACGAAGTTTTCAGCAAAGAAAAAGCAGCGAAACTGCTGCACCCATCGCGACGTGGATTGCGCGATTCAGCTCCTTGATCAGACTGCCCCACCAAAGAGTCGTATCTACCCGCTGTCTCGGCCAGAGCGGGAGACCTTGGACACGTACATTTCTGAAGCGCTAGCTGCAGGTCACATCCGGCCATCCACGTCGCCAGCCGGTGCAGGGTTTTTCTTTATGACTAAAAAGGATGGCAGCCTTAGACCATGCATTGACTACCGAGGCCTAAACAACATCACAGTGAAAAATCATTACCCGTTGCCATTAGTGCCCGCGGCACTAGGGCAGCTGAGAGACGCACAGATTTTCACTAAGTTGGATTTGAGGAGTGCCTACAACCTAGTACGTATTAGAAGGGGAGACGAGTGGAAGACGACCTTTGTCACCCCCAAGGGGCACTATGAATATCTGGTGATGCCGTATGGTCTGTGTAATGCGCCAGCCGTCTTCCAATCTTTTATGAATGATGTGTTTCGTGAGTTCCTTAATGTGTGCGCAATCGTATATATTGACGACATTTTGATTTATTCAGAGTAAGGAGCAGCACGAGGGGCATGTTAAGGCAGTCCTGCAACGCCTGCTGGAGAATGAGCGATATGTAAAGGCCGAGAAATGCCAGTTTCACACCCAAGAGATACGATTTCTAGGATATGTCGTTAATACCTCCGGAGTCTCTATGGACTCTAGCAGGGTGGAGGCTGTGAGGGAGTGGCCTACTCCACGCACTGTAAAGGAGCTGCAGCATTTCCTGGGGTTTGCTAATTTTTACAGGCGCTTTATCCGCAATTTCAGCCTCACAGCGGCCCCATTAACGTCACTGCTGAAGGGGCACCCACTAGATTGCGCTGGACTGAGGTTGCGGTCAAAGCCTTTTCAATCCTTAAGCACAAGTTTACCTCTGCACCCTTGCTCACACACCCTGATCCCTCTCGGCCGTTTGTTGTAGAAGTAGACGCCAGTGACTGTTGAGTGGGAGCGGTTCTGTCTCAGGCGCATGGCTCACCCCCTAAACTGCACCCATGTGCGTATTTTTCTCGTAAGCTCTCGTCCGCAGAAAAGAATTACGATGTTGGAAACAAGGAGTTGTTGGCCATAAAAGAGGCCCTGCTGGAATGGCGTCACTGGTTGGAGGGTAGTGTCCATCCATTCTCAGTCCTAACCGATCACAAGAACCTAGAGTATGTGAAGGGGGCACATCGATTGAACGCGCGGCAGGCACGCTGGGCGCTATTCTTCACTCGATTCCACTTTACTATCTCCTACAGGCCAGGTTCAAGGAACAGCAAAGCCGATGCCCTCTCCAGGAGGTTCAACCAAGGGGAACAGGAGGACACTCCCAAGCCCATACTGGATCCCCGCCTCATTGTGGCTCCAGTACTGTGGGATCTGACCGCTGAGATCCGAGAGGCTAATACTCGCATACCACCTCCCTCTGGCGTTCCCTCGGGTAAGATTTTTGTTCATAATGACCTAAGACGTCGTTTAATCAATTGGGCTCACACCTCTCTAGGAGTAGGACTCCCTGGCGTTTGTAGGACACTGGAACTACTGCAGGAGCGTTACTGGTGGCCTCGCATGGAAGAAGCAGTTTCTATGTTTGTGAGTTCCTGCTCTGTGTGCGCCCAGTCCAAGACTCCCCGACATCTTCCTAAGGGTCTGTTGCACCCCCTGCCAGTCCCCCGTTGACCCTGGTCACTCATCGCTATTGACTTTATTACTGACCTACCGGCTTCGAATGGCCACAAAACGATCCTGACCGTGATCGACCGGTTTTCCAAGTCTTGCCGGCTCATCCCTTTACAAGGTATGCCTTCCGCCACTGAAACCGCTAACCAATTGTTTAATCATGTGTTCAGGATCTATGGCCTACCAGAGGATATTGTGTCAGACCGGGGTCCACAGTTCACCTCTGCCGTGTGGACAGAGTTCTGCAAGAGACTGGACATTAATGTGAGCCTGACCTCAGGGTACCACCCACAGTCCAACTGGGTCGATATCTGCGCTCTTACTGCTCAAGGGAGCAGCATCGCTGGAGCGAATTTTTGCCTTGGGCCTAATATGCGCAGAATTCTCTCTGCCACTCCTCCACCAAGCTAACCCCTTTTGAGTGTGTTTTAGGGTACCAGCCACCCTTATTTCCCTGGACTGGAGAACCGTCAAATGTACCGTCCGTGGAAGGCTGGTATCAGCGTAGCGCGTGGGCTTGGGAAGGAGCTCATGTGCGTCTTGACAGAGCGAAAAGGGCTCAAAAGAGGCAGTCCGATAGGCGACAGAGGCCTGCACCCACATACTTACCTGGTCAAGGGGTGTGGCTATCAACTCAATCTCCGCCCCAGTAAGAAGCTTAGTCCTAAGTTCATTGGCCCGTTCAAGATAATCTGCCAAATCAATGAGGTAACATATAGATTGCTATTGCCTGCTCACATGCGCATGTTTCATGTTTCCCTCCTCAAGCCCTATGTGCCGGACCAGGGTCCCAGCATCGCGCAGCCAGAACCCCCTGCTCCCATAGAACTGGAGGACGGTTTGGCTTATACAGTCAGAGAAATCATCAGTTCCAGACGACGCTGTGGGGGGCTGCAGTACCTTGTGGACTGGGAGGGCTACGGGCTGGAGGAGCAGTCGTGGGTGCACGCCTCAGACATCCTTGACCTATCGTTGCTGCGAGAATTCCACGTGCGCCACCCGACCCTCCCAGGACCACGTCCGAGGGGGCGTCCCAGAAGACCGATAGGAGGCGTTCCTCAGGGGGGGGATACTGTAAGAACTGTGCCTTTGGAGAACCGCCCGCAGAGTGCGCCCTCGCCTGAATTTTAGTGGACATTCCTGATGGCGGCCATCTTGGGCGGGTCGCAACTATATAAACAGGTGGCCTCCATTAGGTCTTTGCGAAGTATTGTTGCCCTAAGCCTTACTAAGCGTTTGCTCTGAACTTATGATTGTGACTTTGAGATTACCGACCTTGCCTGTTTGTTTGACAACTCTTTGGATTACCCTATTTTGGATTGTTTGCCTAACTCTACCTGTACCTAATAAACTTGTGAGTTCTACTGCATTATGGATTCATCCTTGCCTACAGCCAGTGTGTTACAACTACACTTTTCTTTAAAACTTTTCATTGCACTCATTCAGTTTTAAATATTTAAGATTATATTTTGTAATTGTTTTTATTTCTGAAGTAAACATAGATGTGAAAGCATGCGTCCCAGTCCAGCATTTGGGTTCTTGTCATTTATTTTATTTTCTTGTCCATTATAAACCCAAAAACATTTTTCTCAGACACACCAGGCCATAATTAAGGCATTGCCAGAGTCTTATATTTGGATCACTTTGTCAAAACAGACACCAAAGCCATGGCTGGACAGAAATAGTGTGGCAGACAAACAAAACAAGAGATGAAATGTGGTTGATGGACTGAAATGAACCTTGACAGTACTTGTCCTCGTAAGTAAGTTCATGAACTGCTTCCAAACAAATCGTTATTCACTCCTCTCTTTAAGCATCAGACATGTTGTGTTATGTTATCATGTTGTTGTAATGTTGAACTTCATGGCTACATTCTGAAGTATTTTATTTGCTGGTTTTTGTTCTGAAAGAGGTTTTTTGTGTTAATTAATATTTCAGCTACTGTTCATCCAGATGGGAAAATTAAAAGACACAAACTGGTGCCCTGCTTCTCTCTGTATTCATCTGTGGAGACGTGTGGATTTATTAATTTCATGATTAGTTACACATGTGAAGGAGACTGACAATGTGGAGGAAGAAGAGGAGGAGGACATGATGATGATGATGATGATGATGATGATGATGATGATGATGATGATGATGATGATGATGATGATGGAGAAGAACAGAGTACAGAAACCTTTATCTGTCAGTCTGACCATTTGGATGGCTTTTTGTGTTGCCACCGTGAAATCCAGCAGATAATGCAAAGATTTCACTTTTTCCTTTTCTAAACAACAGATATAATAAAAGTTTGTTTCTTTGAAGTGGGAATGACGGGTTATTTTTATTATTATTATTATTATTATTATTATTATTATTATTATTATTATTATTATGTATTAATTATGGTAAATATTTTTATTAAGTATGGTTTATTTATTTTTTTATTTAATTTAGATTTTCCTACATTCTTCATTTTTATGCTTTTGTAACAAATCTTCTGAGGTACCATTTTATACATACTTTTTAAGATCCACCAATATGCCCTGTTTTTATTTTCCATCTATTCCAGAACAGGGACATGTGCAATATGGGGATATTTGGTTTTTGTCCTGGATTCTGGCATACCTAGCAGCTCCTCTGCCTTTCAGCCTAAAGCTCAATAAACTCTCAGCGTGTGTTTTATGAGGAAAAGAACAGAGGAGACGGAGAGCACTAGCAAAACAGAAGACAGACAGGACAAGAGAACAGTCTGGACCACAGGATTCAGCTAGAACCTATGGCTGACATTTTGATAATGAACTCGTTTCAGCTGAGGGAGAAAGCATATCACACACACACACACACACACACACACACACACACACACACACACACACACACACACACACAGAAATTTATTAAGCACTGGCTCCTGAACATTGTTAGCAAAGCAATGACCTGCTGTATGAGTGAAAACAACACAGCAGGATAAAAAAAATTCATTTCAGAACCAATTAAAATGTTTTAAACATTGAGACAAATCGGTAAATACTGCAACACAGCAACCGGTGAGACTTTTTACCATCAGAAAAATATGAGCGTGCAAGGCTTTTTCCCTGCACATGTTTGCCACTTGGATTTTTTTTCTTTACAGTTTAAGCATGCAAATCTGCAGCCGGTGTGGAAAAGTTGGACATACAAAGTGTTTTTAGGGGCTGTTCTGGTCGATTATGGCTGTTATTGAGTTGATGGGTGGACTGTATGATTAAGCCAAACACATGGTGCACACATGCACATAGTGTACAGATGATCTGTCCTTCAGGTTCAAAGATGGTCAGAATAATATAGAAGGAAAAATCTGCATGGATAAGTGATTCAGATGTGAGCATAATTAGCAAAACAAATACTGTAGGAGCTATAAACTGCTTTATTATCACCGTAGCTGGTGGAATTTTCTATTCTTATCTTTGTGTTTAGTTTACGTGAACCTACCATAACTGTTGCCTTAAATTCCAATTTCTGGTTGATAGGAATAAACCTGGTCTCCTGCTGTTGTGGTTCCAGTGGCAGATTGCCGGGAATTGAGCCTGTGATCTTTCAGTCAGCCTTTCATTATCTTAACCACTGAGCTTGGGCTGATGCTGGATTTAAAGTTTGCAGGTTCTCCCTGCACTTGCATGGGTTTCCTCCAGGTACTATGATTACCTCCTACAGTCCAACAGCATGTACATTAGGTCAACTGGTGATTCTAAATTGCCCATAGGAGTGAATGTGTGCCCTATGATAGACTGGCAACCTGTCCAGGGTGTACATCTGCCTCTTGCCCTATGTGTGCTGGGATAGTCTCCAGCAAAACCCCTGTGACCCTGAATTAAGTGGGTATGCCAATGAATGAATGAATTCTCATTACTTTTTTGTGTTTTTATTCTTCTTATTAAATAACTTTTGATTTTAAATCATGAAATTTAATTACTGATTGTTTTGACTTAACGGAGCAGCTTGAAAAGAATCTGGACAGGTGAAGGTACGTGCTGGAGAGAAGGGGAATGAAAGTCAGTACGAGTAAGACAGAATACATTTGTGTGAAAAAAAAAGGGAAAGCAATTGAGCGGTGAGGTTGCAGTCAGAAATGGTAGTGAATGTGGAGGAGTTTAAGTACCTGGAGTCAACAGTGCAAAGGGGAGTGTGTGTTAGAGAAGTGAAGAAAAGAGTTCAGGCAGGGTGGGATTGGGGAGTCTCTGCAAGAGTGAAAGTGAAGGTTTATAGGACTGTAGTGAGACAATGCAGTATTGTACAATTTAGAGACAGTGGCATTGTCAAAAAGACAGGAGGAGGAGCTGGAGGAAAGACAGGAGGAGCTGAAAGTGGGTTGAGGAGGTTGAGATTTTCATTGAGTGACGGGGATGGACAGGATTAGAAATTAATTTATTAGAAGGACAGTGCATGTAGGATGTTTTGGAGACGAGGTGTGGGAGTCTAGGTTGAGATGGTTTATACATGTGCAGAGGAGGGACATGTAGTATATTGGTAGAAGAATGTTGAATGTGAAAGTACCAGGCAGGAGGCAAAGAAGAAGGCCAAGGAGGAAGTATAATTGCAACTGAGTGTATATGTAGATGTGCTGCCACAGATGCTGCTGTTCCTAATAAAGTGGCTGGCAATGTATTTACTTTTAAGTTGTTACAGTTGTATAAACTGTATGTCATATGCCGTATGCTGTGAGGAGAGTATATACTGAAGGAAACTGAAGGTCTGCGGCTGCCAAGTCATTAGCGTGTTGTTAAAGTAGGAAAGCAAAGTGCTTTATTCTGCGTCTCACGACTTTTAATCTGACCTTGATTAAAATGGATCGTTTTCTTTTCTGACTGTGTGTCTGTGCGCGTCCACACAAATGACCCAATGTTCCAGTTTATAAACACACCCGTCCTTGAATAGTCCTCATTCCCCTTTAGGAGTTTCCATAGAAACCAATGTGTGTGAATATGTGTGTGTTTGTGCAGGTGTGTGTTTGTTCATATATATATTTATTATCTTCATCTATGTATATGTATGTGTGTACATCTTTTCACATGTCTTTGCATACAGTATATGTGTGTTTGTCTATGTGTGTATATATGCATGTGTGTGTGTGTGTGTGTGTGTGTGTGTGTGTGTGTGTGTGTGTGTGTGTGTGTGTGTGTGTGTGTGTGT
>JAOTRA010000001.1:8953535-8974751 GCA_026260255.1 Pseudolaguvia tuberculata | reverse complement strand
GATAGGCGCAGCAGACCCCCGTGACCCCGGATTCGGGAATAAGCGGGTAAGAAGATGAATGAATGAATGAATGAATTGTTTCATGTCCTAAATTAATTGAGGGAAAATCTAGGCTTAAGGCATTACCATGAATTTCATGGTTGTTATGGATAACGATGGCTTCTGTGCCTTTTTTGGCGACAATTAATCTTCGAAAGTACAGGTGGATCATGGTACAAAGGTGCTGGTACACTAACACAGGTGTTTCGGATGATGATAATTAAACACAAAGTCGGTTTTATTTTCACTTTTACAGCTGCACAACTGAGGACTGAATTCTGCCCCAGAGAGGTTGCATACAACCATAGCGTGTAGCTTATTTCCTGTAACAAGACTTCAGCCAGTATCTCTGTGTACAGACTACTAATAGTAGGGGTTCTTTAATAATATGCTTGGTTTGAAATATATTTGATCAATAAATAAGTTTGACTAAATAATGACTGGGATTTTACCAAATGATGACTGGTGAACTGGCATCCTTTGCTGAAGTAATGATTAGCTTAGACACCTCACAGCAAGACAACCCTGGGTTCGATTCTTGAGCAATTGGTCTTTCTGTGCAGAGTTTGCATTTTCTCCCTGTGCTTGCGTGGGTTTTCTCCGGGCACTCCATTTTCCTCCCACAGTCCAAAAGCATGTAGCAAGGTTGATTGGTGTTTCTACATTGCTCATAGTATGTGTGTTGAGGGAGACATATATGCGCTGGGATAGGCTCATATGCGCTGGGATAGGCTCCAAGAGCTCCCAGTGATCCCGAGCATATTAGAATTTATTTTTGGACCTAAAATTTCCTTTCATACATCTGTGTGCTGAATGTAGTCCACTGAACATAAAAATCTGTAAAAAAGAAAATCTTAACAGTGCTCACCATCCTGACATAACCTAATGCATATATCATAAGGGAAGCATGATGTTGTATAAAAATTTGAGCCACCACTGCCCCTAGTTAAGGGTTTTGCTCAGGGCTTCTGCTAGCAATTTTGGTCCTTATAAAAAGAATATGAGGAGGAACCCTTACCACATATTCTGCACTAAACATACTCTACTCTAACCAAAATTGCCCTTAGAATTGTTCTAATTTTCTTAACATTGGCAGGTTACATTGCCACACCTCACATTAGCCCCTTTTAGAGCTAAAACAAAAAGTGTTAAATTAACTGAATTATTAGATGCATTAACTTTTTCGGTAAATGAACATTAGGTCATCTTTTGAAGACATTTAAGGAAGACCAGCAAGATCAGGGTTCAAGGCCACAGTTGGGTCCTTGAGCAAGACCCTTAACCTGTCCTGACCCAGGGGCACTGCATCATAACCTGGGATATGAAAAGAAAAACATTTCATTATATTCTGTATGGTGTATAATCCTGTATATGAGCTTTGAAGAATGAAAAACTGTCAACGATTTTTGTTCATTATGAAGGAAACAATCACACCGATAAATAAAGCAAACCTCTCACTGCCGGCTTCTGTGTTTGTTTCTACTAAAGAAGCAGGAGCCGCGGCTTCCCGCCGCTTTTGGCTCTATTCCCATCAGAGGGTCAAAGCTGCTGTAAATCACATGCAAGGAGAAGTGTTTTTCATCGGTGTCGGCATGAACTGCGGTCAGATGCAATAATAAAAGTGGTTGTAATTGGGGCGAACGGGAGCATGCGAAGAAAAAGAGGCATCGGGGGAAATACATCTGCTTACACTTAAACATCTCACTGCCACGTCAGAGCCACAGCACGTGGAAGAGCCAAAGAATCTCAATTCAAACAAATTATGTGGAATAAAGTGCAGAGTGTAAAGATGGGGTGAAATTTACCACAAATAAACACTCATTCATAAAATATATATTAGAAGATTTTGCGACTTACATCAGAGCTGCTTTTTTAAGTTCAAAAAGGCTGGAGGGGTACATCCTGGACAGGTCACCAGTCCATCACAAGGTCACTACATTTACAGTATTTGGCGGACGCAACTTACTTACATTGTGGTTTAAGCCCACAGTGGTTGCTTGGTGGGGATGGGAATCAAACCCATTTTCTGGTATCAGTCCAACACCTTAACTACAAGGCCACCACTTCCCACTTAATTAACCCACGGACTAAACCCACGCAAGCACAGAGTGAACATGCAAACGCCACACAGAAGCAACACTGCCTGGGAATCGAACCTGGGATCTTCTTGCTGTGAGGCTACAGTAAGCTGCTAGTTTATAAATTATATATGAATATAAATGATTATTTTTTTTCCGTATTATTTGATTATTTCAACTGATTATTTGCTCCTTTCATTTTAACAGCAAAGAAAAAAAGGAAAAGGGTTCTTAGATGATTTGATGCTAATGAAGGACTTTAGGCGGCCCTAAGCAAAAAATTTATTTTGGACCATGCTGTTAATACGACTAATTGTTGACCATGTTTATTATTTACACACAATCAAATCACATCCATTATTAATTTTATTTGCTTTAAATCACACTAGCGCCAACCCACAAAACTGTGCCAGGTTTTCATTTACACATTTTCCATTAACAAAAATCTGACCAATAATTTCATGTATTCTTGGACGCCCCCTGCTGGTCACGGGAACATTTATCAGCCGCTTAATTCGCTTATGCATTGGGTTTGCTTTGTTTAACTATAAATGGGTTTAAAAAAATTATAACTTGTCAACCGTTGCTGTTATGTGACTTTGTGGCATTGTATTATTAGGAAATAACATCAGGTTGAGAAACGTTATTATTTTAGGGAATAAAATTGTAACAATTAACAATCTAGTTCCTGAGATGGACTGGCGACCCGTCCAGGGTGTACCCCCGTCTCTCGCCCTATGTGTGCTGGGATAGGCGCAGCAGACCCCCGTGATCCCGGATTCGGGAATAAGCGGGCAAGAAGATGAATGAATGAACAATCTAGTCATTGTAATATAACGCTAATTTATAGAATTTCTTACGTGGATCACATATGGGTTTATTACCCACAGGTTGTTGCTGTGTGTTGCTCATCACCGTAAAGCTTCATATAAATGACATAATTTATCATTTTGTCTCAATGCTTCTGTTTGAGGTTTGAGTGTGAGGTTGAGGTACTTTTTCCTGGACACAGAGTACCACCTGGTGGACATTTACTCAACTGCCTATCTGTACTGTGAGTAAGGGTTCAACAGTTCTAATCTTTATTTACAGAAATTCCCTGTTCATCTCTTACTGAAACTTAATTAAAAATGGAATGTTTACCCAAACCAAGTTACTTCCCTTTTTCATTTCAACAAATGATAGTGTAGTTTTATTGAAGTAAATATTTAAAGTATTTTTTCCTCAATCACATTATAGACAGTGTGCAAACTTGCAATGTGTAGAACACCTTTGTTAACCGTTTTGACAGCAACTAGCATATACACTAAGAGCGTATCATCTCCTTTTGGCTGTTCCCATTAGGAGTCGCCACAGTGGATCGCTTTTCTCCACACTACTACCTGCATATCTACCATCACCACATCCATAAACCTCCTCTTTGGTCTTCGTCTTTTCCTCCTGCCCACCACCTCCATCCTCAGCATTGTTCTACCAATATACTGCATGTCCCTCCTCAGCACATGTCCAAACCATCTCAACCTAGTGTCCCACACCTTGTCTCCAAAACAAACTACATGCACTGTCTTTCTCATAAACTCATTTCTAATTCTGTCCATTCTTGTCACTCCTAATGAAAATCTAAATGCTAACAGCACAAGGCACAAATAAAATCATGGCAAAGACTATGAAACAAGTGTGATCAGTGATCAACTTTTTTCCTTTTGAAATTCACTTATTTTAGCACAGCAAGATGTGTTTGAGGTGGAATTAACATTTGCAAGTAAGTTCATTCAATCATTCATTCTTTTACCCACTTAATTCCCTAGTTCAGGATCACATGGGTCTTCTGGTTGCCTATACCAGCGCATATAGGGCAAGAGCCAGGGGTACAACCTGGACAGGTCGCCAGTCCATCACAGGGCACACAGACAAAACAACCAGTCACACATTCCTATGGGTAATTTTGACTCACCAAATCAACCTAATGTACATGTTTTAGGACTGTGGAAGGAAACCTATCAACTACGAGGAATCAACTAGGAGCTAAATAAATTAAATGATCTGATACCCAAACGAGCAGAGATCTTTAAATCTAGTTACTGATCAAATCAATAATCAGTAGGTTGTAAGACAAAAGACTGCAGCACAGTGCAGTCTGTCAGTGGGTCTCAAAATTCCCTCCCACTACCCCACTACTTCCTTCAAAAGTATATAAATAAAAACACAAGATACACGCACACAATCCTTTATAGAAAGAAAATGGGCAATACACATTTTATTCACACTTTACAAAAACTACTGAAATCTACAATACCTTCAGCAAGTCAAGGTCATTAACAGGTTAGAAGGATTCATGTACAATACATAAAAACATGATGTGGAAAAGTCGTTCAGAATTAAAAGTGATGCATCTTTACTGCTAAAAAATAATATGTTTACAATTTCATAGTGGACAAGAGCTAAAAACGTCACATCAGTTCATTTCACCTCGAGTGGCGACTGACACGGTTGACTAGTTACTAAAAGTCCAAAAACATGATGCGATAAACTGTCAAAGGTTTACTAACTGGAGTTTGGTCCTGAAGCTTTGAAAGTGTCAAATAAAAAAGAGGGATATTCAGAACCCCCTTGTTCCTGCCCATTTCAACAAAAGGGGAATCTAGACTAGATGGCTTCAACTAGAAGAGGGAAAAGAATGCACGACATGGCACTACACAAGGAGAAAGAAAACTGAAGTATGGCTATACAAGAACTATTAATGATAGACGGTGACGGACAGAAGGAGGGAGAGAGAGGTGAATATGGAAAGGAACATGCATCAAACGAAAATCCGTTTATCAAAAAATATAGGAAAGAGAGAGCCAACCACCGACAATGCAGATATAAAAATAATTTGCATTTGTAATGTTACAGACCTGCTTTGTAGTACAGTAGTTCAGGGTTAAAAAGAATAAATGTTCTGTTATAAAGGATTAGAGGTTGTACAGGTGTTCACAGGTAGTGCAAGATGCAGATGTCTATGACTCGGTCATGACTGGGGAAGGGAAAAAAGTAAGGGAGTGGAAGGGAAACTGAAGAGAAGACAAGGGGGAAGAGAAAGGTAGTGGATGGAAAAGAGAAAAATTAAATGAAGGGGAAAGGGAATGCAAGGAAAAGGATTTTGGGGAACGGATGCTTAGAACTCAACAGGAAGTAAACCTATGATACAAAATAATCAGAGTGCAAGAGGGGCAGTAAACGGCTGGGAAGCAAGAAGAAAAAAAAAAGCTGCTAAATTTGTTCTTGTCCTTAAAAATGCAGGAACACTTACAATAAGAGAACTTTCCGAAAAAAAAATTCCGAATCATAAAATACAGAACAGAAAAACGTGTGTGGCTCATTTACAGTCAAGTAAAGATTACAGATTGTGTGTGTGTGTGTAGAGAAGGAAAGAAAATGGTTAAACAATCGAGTGGGGAAAAAGACTACTGGCCTTTTAAAAAAAATTTTAATAAATTAAAAAAAAAAAAAAAAAAAAAGACAGTGCTACACGCCTTTGAGAAGTTACAAGCAGTTTGTGGTAGAAATACGGAATGTTCTCTACTTTCCCACAAAACACAGTGACTGGATGCTGGTTGAATACAGACCCGCTGAAGTCTTCCCCCGGCACCCCATGTTCCACTCTCCTCTGCTGCGAGCGTCCATTTTTATCAAGCTAAACATTTCCAGGTGCATAGCTCAGTCGCAGAAACAAAATAGTTTTAAAAAATACAGTTATTGGCCAACCAGTGATCAAGCTGATTCTTTTAAATAAGTCGGAAATTTACAAAGTTAAACGATCAATTGCTTTGTTAGTAATCCATTTCTGAATAAGTGCACTAGAGGATTTGTCGCATTTCAGCTCGTATTTGAAAAGTTTGTCCTGGCTTTCGTTTTAAAAGGATTACGCTGTTGAGAATATATTGCACCGTTTTAGGAGTGAGAATGAAACAAGCTTCTGTCACTCCTTGTGTCCAGCAGGACCATACAAAAAGACTGGCACCCATATAAACGACACCGAATCTGCTCTAAAAAGATGTGTAGAAGAACAAAAGCTAAAATCTGAGCATATGTGATACGTTACAAAAAAGCTGAACCAGATGCAAGCTATTGCTTTGTCGGATATTCTGAGTTTTATCCATTTAGGGCTTCAAGGAACAAGGAGGTTTTAATGCACTTGGGTGAGGATTCAGGAATCATTGCTGGCTTTTAGATTATTAAACATCTGACTGCCATTGGCATTATGACCTCCGTTTCCTTCAGCCCAGACTTCCTGTAAGTGTGTGCGACACTCACCGATCAAAAACCTGACATGTGCAAGCTAAACTAATGCATCCTGATGCAACCACATACAACCTACAAACTACTTGCTTTTTTTCTGTTTAACAAGGACTACATCGGAGCGCCATGGAAAAATAGTGATCAAACAGAACATACTTCATGCATACAACTATAAAACAACGATAAAACGAAGCTTCTGAAACTAGAACAGAGGAATCCGAGCCTCTTTTAGCGTTCGGAAGCAAATTTGGCTCCACCGGGTAAACACAAAATAACTAAGACATTTGTGGATTTTAAATATTAAAAAAAACTAAGAAGAAGAAACAGAAAGAAAACGGAGACGTTTAGAAGTCCAGTCGTTTTCAGTAAGTTATCAGAGAAACATGTCGGAGAACATTATGGAGGGGTGAAGTGTGTGCGGTGCTCCATGATGGTGTTTCTGGGTAGGGGTCTGACTACCTGCGTGAAGGAAGATGCACCCCGTTGATTGGGGGATGATGCTGGGGCAGAAGCAGCTCCAGCTGTGCAAACAGGGAGAAGTGATCCGACGGGATGTGGGGGTGTGGGCAGCCGCTGATGTTGTTCTCCACAAGCCAGTCAGGGTCATGGGGGCCCAGGACACCTAAAACGTTCAGCTGAGGCTCAGAGCAGAAGATGTAATCGATAATTCCCTAAAGCAAAAGAGGAGAAGGATATCATCATTAAGGGTTGAAGGGATAAACTGCTAAATGGAAGGTCACTATTGGGCCGCAGGGCAAGGCCCTTAACAGTCAACTGCTTAATTTGATTACAAAATGAGGTACATTTACTGTCCTGGATGAGGACACCAGAAATGTAAATGCAAAGGCTTTTTATTCATTCATCTTTTTACTTGCTGATTCCTAAATCAGGGTCACGGAGGTCTGCTGTATCCTATCCCAGCTCACATAGGACGAGAGGCAGTGGTACACCCGGGACAAGTTAGGTTGCCAGTCCATCACAGGGCCACACAGCCAACAACAAACACTCACTACTTTTGGCAATTAAGAATCACCAAATCAAATGCAAGCATGGGGAGAAACACAAAAATACCATTGGGAAGCAAACCCAGGACTTGTTGTTGTGAGACAACAGTGTTAATGACACTGCCACAGCACCGGCTTAATCAAATCATAATACATAAAATTTCCCAAATCCAACAAGCTGCCACTGGTGGGATCCTGAGAAAGGCCCTTAACCGTCAATATAGATTGAACAATTGAGTCACCAGAAATGTAATATCAATTAATTTCTTATTGGGTGGTAAACTTGTTTATTTTCCCCAAACAGGTCCTTCTTTGTTCCAATCCATATAATATACATCAATGAGACATTAATCAGCAGGTTAAACATCTATTTCGGCTGAATCACATTCCATGCTTCATAATCATAATTAACTATACCTCTCCATCTTTTCCCTTACACTTGCATGCCCTGCAGTTCACTGACCTTGAAGTCGAAAGTGTAGTTGGTGTAAGGCATGAGCCCGTTCTCATAGGCACTCTTGAGCTTGAAGCCGTGCGTGATCCTGCCATTGGATGAGCTGTTCTTGCCATTGCAGTTGAAGTTTGTCAGACTGTCACTGTAGCGCAGCTCTTTAAAGTCTTTGTGTGTGCAGTTCACGCCACCCGTGCTCAGGAATTCCACCACGCCTGAAAAGTAAAATTTTTTAAATTTAGCACACACATACACAGGAAAGTTACTGTTTAAGCAATGGTAACAGAAAGAAAAAGAGTAAAGACAAACCAGAGTCTGGCAGCGAGTTGAGATCAGCACACAGCACCAGAGGGATGGCATTGGTTTCTCCAGATATAGACGAGAGCTTGAGGCTACGTGAGGCTTTGTCTACAATGTTCTTCACTTCAGACAGAAACATCATGGTCTGTACCAGCTTCACATCGGAGTACTCCGGGTCCCAGTGCATGTGAGCGTTGGCCACTAGGAGCAGCTGTTTCTCCAGGTTAAGAAGAGATTTGCTCGCTATTCACATGGGAGTTTAAAAGATGGAAAGAACGTTAAACAGAATGAATACATATTCAGCTTGGATTAATTACAGTCCCTGACAAAAGTGTTATCGCTTATATGAATAGCTCATATGAAAAGCTAAAATCCTTCCAAATGATGTTTAACTGCACTGAAAAATTAGTTTCACTGAAAAAGATTTATCCTTTATTCATGACAGAAAGGTCAAGAGACAAGACAAAAGTTTTGTTGCTTATACAAAAATTGAAAAGATTTACTACAAAGACAAAAATATGTCAGCAAATTAAGTAGTGGTGCTGTAAGGTACAAATTTAATATCTTGTATGACTTCCATAAAGGACTGCAAGGATTAATACAATTTATTGATGACGTCATTAGGAATAGCTAAGAAAGAAATCTCGCATGCCTCCCATGATCTTCTTCGCCTTGAGGAACTTTGACATGGAGATGGAAGTATGAGATGGAGCACCATCCTGCTGCAGAATTTGGCCTCTTTTATGGTTGGGAATATAAGAGATAGTAAAGACTTCTTGGTATTTTAGAATATTGATGTTGCCTTCCACCCTGCAGATCTCTCAAACACACCCATGCTGTAACCCCAAACCATAATTTTCACAACGTTCACAATTTTAGAACGTTTTCTAGGTGAATCTCAGATCCATGCAGGCTCCAGTAGGTCTCCTATAATATTTGCAGCCACTGTGGTGTAAGTCAACAAAAGATTCATCTGAAAAATCCACCTTCTGCCACTTTTCCAGCACCCATCCTTTTAGCAGGCTGTGGGTCTTGGCAAATGCCACACGGCTTTTCAATTGTCTTTTGTTTAGTGCTGGCTTCTGGGCGCTGATTTAACCATGGAGACTATTTCGAGACAGAATCCGACAAACTGTTCTGGTTGGATTCAGGTGACCAGGTCTTGTGGAGCTCTGGTGTAACAAACGGTCCTCTCGAGCAGTTGTCTTGCAGGGTCTGCCTGACCTGGGATTGTCAAAAACTGTACAATTTTTTTTTTATCCTCTGTACTTGACGCTGAGACACACTGAAGGTGTCTGCCACATGAGCAGTGGATCTGGTCTTCAGTCTCTTGATAAGCAATACTTTTTGCTTATCAAGAACCCAATACTTACAGTCTCAGGGTGAATCTTACGCATGTTTTTAGAGGTCTAGTTGCAGTTGATATGAAGGTCTAGAGTACAGGGGTTCTTTTTATACACACCTGAGACCTAATTGATTCATTATTGATTCACAGGTGAAGCTCATACAACACTTGTGTTTTTGCAAAAATTGACTCAATTGGCTTCGCCAAGCTGTGAATATTAGAATATTTTTTAACAGTTTCGTTTTGAACTGAAACATTATTACAAAAGCTGTTGGGATTAAAATGATCCATTACTTGTAAAAAGAAATCTTGATTAGAAATATATTTCAGCGGCACTTCAGGTCAATTTATACACAAGCGACAAGACAACTGTCAGGGACTGTATTTTACAAAACCTTACCAGTCATCTCCATTATTTCCCTGCGAAGCTCCAGTAGCACCGCCACCCCGATGTTGTCCTTGGTCATGACGCGATTTAACATGGCCTCCGAGCCCTCAGAGTTAGCCATGGCAAGCTGATTAAACTCAACAGTGTGCTTCTGCACAACACTAAACCTGTATTTAAAAAAAACAAACAATGTGGAATTAATAGTTTATTCTCTTAAAAAAACAAGTCATGCTTTTTAATATTGAATGCAAAACACAGATTACTAAATAAAATAAATATTATATTTATCATATTACAGATGAAATAAAGATAAATAAGCAAGAAAATGTTTCAAATTAATATAAATACATTTATAAATATATAAATAAGAAAAGATTTTAAATTGTATTAAATTTTTAAGATTTGACTCAATTCAGCACCAAGAGACAAGTCGTCAGATCATCACAGGGCACACATAGACAAACAACCACTCACAAACACATTCACTCCTATTGGCAATCTTGTCTTACCAATCAACCTAATGTACGTGTTTTTGGATGGTGGGAGGAAACGGGAGTACCCGGAGGAAACCCACGTAAGCGCGAGGAGAACATGCAGAACAGTACAGAAAATCGAACCGGGCCCCTCTTGCTGTGATGCAACCATGCTAACCACTATGCCACTGCGCTGCCCACTTAAATGGTGAATCATTGATTGTTTATATATTTATTAAATATATATCATAATGGACTGGCCCCCCTTAACACCAAATTAGGGAATAAGCAGGTAAGAAAATGAATTAATGAATGTATATCATATATATTTATTTTTTTTGTATGTGTGATTTGAGTTGTACACACTTCTCGTTCTTGTAGAATATAGCACATCCATCCACATGTTTCCTGTCTGACTCCGACATGGTCCTGGCTCTGGATTTTGGACTGAAGAATCCGTCGTACCCCTGTGCTTTCAGCTCCACCAGAAAGTAGTTAAAATACTGCTCCGTTTCCACTTCCTGTCAATGGTTTGTCATTACTTTCAAACAATTACACCCTAAGATTTTATCATTTATTTATCAGATGTTACCTGTAGACTGATGATGTCAGCATTGCAGCTGAGGATTTCCTGCATGATGGCCTTCTTTCTGTACTCCCAGTTTAGAGCCCAGGGAGGGCAGTACCCATACAACTGGCGTGTGGCGTACTTATCACACAGTACGTTGTAGCACATTACAGAGAACATAGCTATGTGTGGAGAGATAAAACAATAGATCTTTTCTTTCACCCCCGTCTGACAACCACCTGCTCAGTTAATGCATAACCAGTGAGACTGAACAAGCAAATCAGCAAACTGTACTCAAACCAAGAGAAGCCCATGAGTACCTGCAGGTCTGACTCTCTCGGGTTCCTGCAATACAATCCATGACCTGGACGGCGGCAGCTCGGTTGCGACTTAGGAAAAGAGAGGTAATCAAGAAAAGAAAAGTGTGTGATCTTTGGCTAGATTCGCGCCAGCATACATTTTTAAACAAGAATTAATAAAGGGTTATTTTGCAAACAAATTGTTACTTTTTCTGCATTATGGATAAAAAAATAAGCTACGCTCACTTTACATCAAAAAACCTACTGCGTTTAATAGCACCAGCAAGATTGTCCAACAGATAGTTCAACAGTCGACGGGTGCCATCCGGTTCCTGGTAAAGGCTCATGAGGTCCTGTGCAAGTGGATTTCCTGTATGAATGAGAGAATAGAAAAAATTATCTTTAGCATCATCTGTATTATAGTAAAGGTTTCATAAACCCCCACTCACCTTTCAACCCCAGTGTTTGTAACTGAAACAGTTTCCCCAATTCGAAAGGTAGAACCCGCAACTGGTTGTTATGTAAAAGCAATTCCCTGTGAAGGACACAGGTACATGGACAATTCAAAAACTGTTCACGTAAGAGAGGTTCACCAACTGAAATCTTTAAATTCTCGTGATCTTTTGGTAAGGTAAACGCTGATGTACTATGCAGACATCCTGGAAGTTTCAGAAATCAAATATTTGTTATGCTAAAAACATCTTATATTGGAGGCAAATGGTTAACACAACAGGTTCTGGAATATTCTGAAAACATTGACACTTATTTACAGAGCACTAGACTATAATATTCACTATGAACTGTTCCATAAATTGTCAAATTCCACTCTACTGTCATGTCTGTAAACACCACAGAGGTGCTGAGATCTCAAATCTGTTTTGTATGAACAATTTTTATTTAGAAAAAAAAATCATGATCCTGCATTACTTCTATATGATTATGATGGTGGTGGTTTTTGATGTTGATAACATAAGTGAACCTCAGAACAAAACAAAATTTAAAAAAAAGGATGCGGTCATTATGATAAGGTGTGTTGAGACCTGAGATCTGAAAACAGACCTAAAAGGACAATAAAAAAAATGATGAGAACATCTTAGCAGGTCCTCGGTCCCCTGCTGTGTAGATCAGCCTTTTAAGTGGGCAGATGAGTTTCTGTCAGTGTTTACTTGGTTCCTGGTATCATCTGTGGGCACCAAGCTATTTATATTGTCTAAAACTTCCCAATAGACGTGGTAACCGCTTTAACCCATGAAGCCAAAATACTCCCATACATCTGCTTTCAATGATGCCAGAGGTTTTAGTCATTGATAACTGATTAATTAGTTCGGTGGGAGGTACACGTGTCTTCAGAACAGGTTAATTATCACCTAAAAACAACAATCTCCTGGGGTGGGGGGGTTACATTTAAAAAGAGTAAATTAAGTCCATGTACTTTACCATGCACTAAATTGAGTGAGATAATTTTCTGAATAAGAACACAACCTGGCTCACCTGAGAGACACCATGTTGCCAAGCTCAGCTGGCAGGCTCCTGATCTTATTAGACGACAAGTCCAGGTACACAAGGTTGTGTAGCTTGGCAATGTCAGCAGGGATCCGTGACAGAGAGTTGTCACTGATGTGCAAAGCGGTGAGGTGAGTAAGCGACCATAGCGCCGAGCTGAGACTCCGCACTCTACCTGTGACATGAGGGGGAGAAAAAAATGGCCAGAACCGGGTAAACACTGAATGCAAACTACTGATAGAAAATAAGTTACATTGGTGCATTACTACTAAATAACAGTATGTGGTTCAATAGTATGTGCTATAATTCATTCATTGGCTGCAAATACATGGCAACCTGATAAATACTTGCCAAATAAACATGGATGTGGTTGCCAAGATTGTTGTGTTTAGTTTAGTAATTTAAGATAATTTTTCAAGACTAAAATTAGGTTTAAATTCTATAATAATAGTAGTGGTGGAGAGAAATGATTACATAAGAAAACATCTTTTGTAGATATTTGAATAAAGTGTCAATCAGGAACTTTAAAAAAATAATAAATAGTATGAGAATAATTTTTTCTATTTAGTTATTTATGTGTATCCGATAATAATAATAATAATAATAATAATAATAATAATAATAATAATAATCCAATATTGTCATCTTGCCCATTCATCTTTGCAAACTAGAAGATCAAAGATCAAAGACCAAAACTTACCACTTATCTCTAGCTCAGCCCAGTGAGACTTTTTTCCACTTGCTGCCTCTTCACTGGTCATTATCGTGTACACCCGCCGGGGATCCGGCGGCTCATATTTCTCCTTGGGCATCCCTGGACCACTGTGGCACAAAAACATACATTTATACTGGAGACTGCAGGACTGTAACATTTCCTCTTTTATTTAGAAATTAAGCTATTTATAGGGCGGTGCAGTGGAGTAGTTCGATTCCCAGGCCAAGGATCTTCTGAGCTGACTTTGCATGTTCTCCCATGGCTTCCTCCGGGTACGCCAGTTTCCTCCCACCATCCAAAAACATGTACATTAGGTTGATTGGTGAGTCAGAATTGCCCATACGAGTGAATGTGTATGAGTGCTTGTTCGATGTGCCCTGCGTTGGACTAGCGAACTCTCCAGGGTGTACCACTGCCTCTCGCCCTATATGGACCCCTGTGACCCCGAATTCGGGAATAAGCAGGTAAGAATATGAATGAATGAAGTTGTTAATAGGAAGACCAGGAAGATCTGGGTTCAAGTCCCTGATCAAGACCATTAACCCTTTCTGCTTCAGAGGTGCAAAGAAACTATTTCACTCTGTAGATTAGCTGTACAGTTCATTTAAAAAGATACAAAAAATACTGCTTATAAAATAATAAATAAAATATTAGGACAAACATTTTTAATTAATGATTCATACCAAAACAAGTCACAGGAATTTATTCTTTATTTCTGATATGTATTTATAGTTATTCATAATTTCATCAGACAAATGTTTATTACATTTTGCATATTATATTTGCTCTTAAGATGTTACAAAATTTATTTTATTATTTAAACAGATTACAAACTAATAATCCTAAAAATATATCGAAATCTGTGGTGAGTGGTACCACAAACAGCTGTTTACTTCTGGAAGTTACTATTGAGCTAATACATTTTTTATTACTATTCATACGTTACACAAAATATATTTTAAATTATATTATATAAGTCAAAATGTTTCACTTTACAGTTAAAATAATTTATCCTTTTTGTTTTCATGTAAATGGTTGTTCCGAAAATTGCCCATCATTCGCATGCTATTGCTGAGTCTAATGAAGCTGCTAGCATGCCAGTCAACGCTAATGCTAAGCTAATACTACAAAAACAAATTCGAAATATGGAATGTTGGTATAACTGTGCTGATTATTATATCAAATGAACTATCGACTGTGAGACATTTTATTTTATACATTATAATTTACGGTTGTAAATATTCCGAGGGAGGTTTTACGAGTTTGCGACTTAGCCATATCAACGCGACGGTTAGCTAACGACTAACATGGCTAACGATTTCCGGAACTAACTACGAAATGAAAACAATCATTCCACCTGAATGCTCTAGACTTATTAATATTACTATTATTCTAATCTGTGATTTATTGCAGTGTCGAAAGTAACTAGCCTGCCCTTGGTTATGAACACAAAAAGCTAAGCTGTGTGTGTGTGTGTGTGTGTGTGTGTGTGTGTGTGTGTAGTAGCTAAAAAGCAAGATCACAGGTCGGAGATTTTGTTTTAGTGTGTTTATTATTTACCTTTAAAAGCATACCAATCCCCTGCAGTGAGTGAACTCTGGGTCCGGTGTTAACTCGGGTTTGATCCGCTGTTTAAAAATACAATAAGCAAAGCGGCATGTTGGTGTTGGTATTGGTGTGTGTGTGTGTGTGTCTGTGTGCTGATACTACTGCCTACATGGCACTGTAGGCAAGGAAGCTTGCTGTAATTGAGCCCAATTCACCCAGGTGCATCATTACAATCACCACACTCCTCATGCTCCACATGTTCATTATCGTTATCATCATCATCCCTTTGCAACTGTTGCACATTCCCAATTCATTCATTCATCTTCTTACCTTCTTATTCTCGAATTCGGGGTCACGGGGTTCAACAGGATCCTATCCCAACGCACATAGGGTGAGAGGCAAGGGTAGACCCTGGACAGTTCGCCAGTCCATCGCACGGCCACACAGACGAACAACCCCTCACACACACATTCACTCTTATGGTCACTCTTATGACTGACCAATCAACCTAATGTTTTTGGACGGTGGGAGGAAGCCTGAGTACCCAGAGGAAACCCATGCAAGCACAGGGAGAACATTCAAACTCAGCACAGAAAGATCCCCAGCCCAGGAATTCAAACCTGGGACCTTCTTACCACCACCACGCGCTACTTTCCTAATTTTATCCATAAATCTGATTTGTCCATAACACAAGTTCCTAAACTTATTTCAGACGCTCTCATCTCAGCACAGACCTCATCAGAGCGTCAAGGTCTGGAGATGAGTTGCAGACAATAACCCAACTCTTTATCTACAATATTAAGCATGTGATATACTATTCAAGAAAGCAAACAAAGATCTGAAGCATTTTCATTAATAAACTTGTTTATTTGATCAACAGTGGAGAAAATCCAGTGTAACAGTGAATTACAGAATGTGAGGATGGGAAGTAGTAGAGCGGTGGTTAGGGTGTTGGATTGCTAATTGGAAGATCAGAGTTTGATTATCAGCAACACCAAACTTTCATTGATGGGGCCCCTGAGCAAGGCCTTTAACCCAAAATTGCTCGGTTGTATAAAATATATAAAGTTAATGCATAAAAAATAGATAAACATAAAAAGATAAGCACATATGCTGTCATATAATCTAAATGTTCTTTAGTTGGTACAGTGCAGTCAGTAAAACAAAGTTATTCTAGACTTTTGAGTTTATTTTATTGGAATTTTACTGCCTTCATTTATGCACAAAACCATCTGATATGAATAAACTGAACAATTTAACAAACATCCACAGACAAATACTTTGTATAGAGGTCATTAAAAATTTTTGGAAAACATTTTATACAAAAATTATTTTTAATTGTATTTACAGGTTGATTTGTGGTTCACTAGTGCAGACAGATACTCAGCAAGTGTTCCTGTAGCTGCGACAAGGACTTTTGGATTTGGGCTGGTAGATCATGGCCGATGTCCTTGGTGGCACGGGAAGAGAAAGCATCGACTGCTTCCTGAACTGCAGCTCGGGTCACCTGGTCATTCTGGGTCCACATGGGAGGACGGGTCAGCTTACAACGCTCTGTAATGGGGTAGCGGAGATGACCTGATGAACAGAGAGTAAGATCTTTATGCTTCTGACCTACGTTTTAATCGTTCAGTTATTTTCACACAGAGTTTTCTGAACATTTGGTTTTGTACCTGTTATCACTTCCTGATAGCTGAGCATGAGCATCCAGACCAGCTGCAGGAGTTCATCCCACCTTCGCCATCTCTCTGGGCCATCCTGAGAAATAAAAAGAAATACACATTCAGAGCATGGCATAGAAAGTTCATTAATTCAAATCATTCATTCATCTTCTTATCCGGTTATTCCATAATAGGGGGAGCCTTTCCTAGCACACATAGGGCGAGAGGCAGGGGTACACCCTGGACAGTTTGCCAATCTAATGAAGGGCCACACATAGACAAACAACCACTCACACATACAGTCACTCCTATGGGCAATTTTGACTCACTAATCAACCTAATGTACATGTTTTTGGATGGTGGGAGGAAACCTGGGCGTACCCGGAGGAAACCCACCCAAGTGCGGGGAGAACATGCAAATTCCGCACA
Source organism: Pseudolaguvia tuberculata (assembly GCA_026260255.1). Taxonomy (NCBI): domain Eukaryota; kingdom Metazoa; phylum Chordata; class Actinopteri; order Siluriformes; family Sisoridae; genus Pseudolaguvia; species Pseudolaguvia tuberculata. Next base: position 8,957,669 of record JAOTRA010000001.1, on the reverse strand, counting down.
GAAAGGTCCCAGGCCTGGGAATCGAACCCTGAAACTTCTCGTTGTGAGTCGTCCGAGCTAACCAGTACTTCACTGCGCCGGCGCCTAGAAAATTATAGTACTAAATTGAGTTAGAACAATTAGAGTCTGAAGTGTGTGCACTCTTACAGACGGGTCTGGTGCCAGCGTGGACGTGTGCAGGAAGTGCAACAGCAAGTTGAAGGACATGGGTAACATTCGCTGCTGAGAACAGGACTGATTCAGCAGCTGCTCTACCAACTTATACCTCAGCAGGTTACACTGCAGAGAACTCAAGAACAAGAATCTAACAAAGCAAAAAATCATTTAATGACATCATTAGGCTTCAAACACAAAGGTTACAACTAACTAATTTCTAATTTTACCTGAGCTTTCTACATGGTGCCATGCAGTTGAGGCTGTTATACAGCTCCTGAGAGATCTTACTGGAGCTACAAGTGGGTCTGAGGTCCACCTCCATGGCCAATAACAGCATCCTTTGCAGAATTAGCAGCATCCTGCAGCCACAATAAAACTCATGAGAAGACTGTCAGAAGCGTATATCTTAATAATTCAGATTGTTTTATTAACCATTTTCTAGATTGTACAACATTGCACATCCTGCACTTTAGCAGTCCATCACATTCATAACACTAGTTTCATAAAATAACATACCTAAGGCAGCAGTTCCGTTCCCTTTTTTGCATTTTCTCATCCTCAGAAGATTTTTTAGCTGCATCTACTGACCACATAATAAGTTCCCTAAAAGGAAAAAGATTACAAAAACATTCTACTATTGTAATCCTGTTGCACTGTAAGGATCTGAAGCACTTTAAATCTAATCTAATGAAATTTTGTCTCACTCACCTGACCTGTCTGAACCTATAATCGCATGAAAGCATCTCGTTAGCAACCGAAAAGTGAAGCTGCAGCATAGGAAGCTTGACATAAAAGTCATCTTCCAGAACCTGCAGCACATACTGAAGCAGAAGACAGCGCACCTCACTGTGCAATTTCCTTGCCCTGTCCTAACACACACACAACGATGTCCAAAGTGTTAGAGACAAATGAGACAGAAAAAATTAAACCTGTTACATGGTAGTTAGGAGTTTTTTTACCTGTTCAGACATAACGTATGATATCAACTCCCAGTCCCATGGGATTGTGGACTTGTCAGCAGGATGGTATCTAATGAAGGTTTGTTATATAATATTTCATCACTTAATGTAGACATGCAAAATTCATAATGCTACTGAAAAAGTATTTGCCACAATGCTTGCATTTATTGTTTATTATATTACATTCATAAATATGTTCAATATATGACTACATGCTCCTTCTATGAGTAGTACCATATTGGCAAAAGTTTGTTGACACCTGAATATCATAAACATCTTATTCCAGATTTACTCTCCATTCTGCTGTTAGATTAAGCTCCACTCTTTTAGTAAAAGAAGTGTGTATGAGCTCACTAATATTGTTGTAGTTGAATGAAGAGATATATGGAGTGGTTTTAAGTCTTACTAGAGCCTGGAATAAGGTGCTTAAAATTCGCACGTGTCGTGAGGCTCAGGTGAGCAGAAATGTTTGTCAATATAGTGGCAAATGAAAGAAATTTAACTCAAATGTAGTATTAGACATATCATAGCCATTTTAAAGTGGTTTTTTTTCTGTTCATAAGGTCAGGAAACACCTGGAACAATTGTGGATTAAATATTTTTAAAAAGGGTACATTTGTTACACAAATCTCTTATTTTAAGTCAGATGAACTGACCACCACCCTGGTCTGCCAGTCCAGCGGCACTGTTCCACTGTTTTCATTTTAAGAAAGGGGACTGGAGGATGTGTTCCAACTACATGGGGATCACACGCCTCAGCCTCCCTGGAAAAGTCTATGCCAGGGTACTGGGGAGGAGAATTCGCCCGTTAGTCGATTCAGGTGGAACAATGTGATTTTCATCCTAGCCGTGGAACACTGGACCATCTTTATACCTTCTTCAGGGTGCTGGAGGGCTCATGGGAGTTTGCCCAACCAGTCCACATTTGTTTTATGGATCTGGAAAAGGCTTTTTACCGTGTCTTTTGTAGTGTCCTGTGGGAGGTGCTCTGGGAGTATGGAGTCCGGGGATGTTTGTTGACCAGAGTAGAAGGTTGGTTCGCATTGCCGGCAATAAGTCAAACTTGTTCCCAGTGCGTGTTGGACTCCGTCAGGGCTGCCCTTTATCACGGGTCCTGTTCATTATCTTTATGGACAGGATTTATAGGCGCAGCCAGGGTCAGGAGGGAGTCAGGTTTGGGGACCACAGGATTTCATCTCAGCATTTTGCAGACGATGTTGTCCTGTTGGCTCCATCAAGCCAGGACCTTCAGCGTGCACTGGGACGGTTTGCTGCAGAGTGTGATGCAGCCAGGATGAGAATCAGCACCTCCAAATTAGAGACCATGGTTATCAGTTGGAAAAGAATGGCTTGCCCCTTCATGTTGGTGGTGTGAGGTTGTGTCAAGTGGAGGAGTTTTAGTATCTCGGGATCTTGTTTACGAGTAAGGGAAGAATGGACATATATACAGACATTTCATTAGATATTCGGTCATGACTATTTCTCTAATGGAAACTAATGGAAAGGAATTTTCATTCATTTATTCATTCACTTTCTTACCAGCTTGTTCCCTAATTCGGGGTTACAGGGGTCTGCTGGAGCCTATCACAGGGTGAAAGGCAGGGGTACACCACACATAGACAAACAACCACTTACACACACATTCACTCCTTTGGGTAATTTTGAGTCACCAATCAACCTAATGTACATTAGGAGGAAACCGGAGTACCTGGAGGAAACCCATGCAAGCGTGGGGAAAACATGCAAACTCTACACAGAAAAAACCTGAGACCTTCTTGTTGTGAGGCGGGCGTGCTAACCACTAAACCACCACGCCGCCTGTCATGTAATTTTATTAGTAAAAATGTGCACGATTCCTTTTTGAGCACCAGAAGTATCTAATAAAAAGTCGTGATGTTATTGCCGGACATTAGCTATGAACATTTCCTAGTCTATAAAACTGTTGTTATCGCTACTTTTAAAAACATCTATAACATTGTAATGATGTCAATCCCTATCAGGAGGTAACTCACTTTTGTGTCCTCATCAGTAGGTTGTAGGCCTCCAGTGCCATCACCAGAGTACACTGAGGTTCCAGCAGAATTTTTCTCAAAAGGTGTGCAGTGATATCGACAGGAGGGTAATAACAGGGTTGTATTAAGTCTGAGAGAAGCTGCAGTGTGCCCTCTGTATAGTTCTCTTCAATAGTGCTATAGACCAGACTCAGACTCTGTCTACATAGAGGTGCCGCCGTACCAAACTCTTTGTCCTCCTCATTCACGGTGTGCTAACGAAAAGAAGACATGAATTAGAGAAGATCATATTAAAGATCAGATTTATGGATGTTTATTTCTAAGTTAAAGCAGAGAAAAGCAATTGATTTAAACTTGTTGAGACTTCTGTGTTTATTGGCTTGGTGCCTGCTTGTTCTTCTTCTCCTTTCGGCAACTCCCATTAGGGGTCGCCACAGCGGATCACTCTTCTACACACTACCCTGTCTGCTACATCTGCCTCTTTCACCCCAACTACCTGCATATCTTCCCTCACCATATCCATAAACCTCCTCTTTGGTCTTCCTCTTTTCCTCCTACACGGGACCTCCATCCTCAGCATTCTACCAACCAATATACTGCATGTCTCTACTCTGCACATGTCCAAACCATCTCAAACTAGCCTCCCTCACCTTGTCTCAAAAACATCCTACATGTGCCGTCCCTCTAGAAAACTCATTTCTAATCCTGTCCATCCTTGTCACACCCAATGAAAATCTCAGCATCTTCAACTTTTAGACAACGGCACAGTTTCTAAACCGTACAACATCGCTAGTCTCACTACAGTCCTATAAACTTTCCCTTTCACTCTTGCCGAAACTCGTCTATCACAAATCACTCCTGCCAGTCTTCTCCATCTGCCCCACCATGCCTGAACTCTTTTCTTCGCTTCTCTAATGCACTCTCCATTAATTTGCACTGTTGACCCCAAGTACTTGAACTCTTCCACCTTCACTACCACTTCTCCCTGCAACCTCACCACTCCATTG
>JAOTRA010000001.1:8901024-8914524 GCA_026260255.1 Pseudolaguvia tuberculata | reverse complement strand
TAGTGTAGTGTAGTAGAGTACAGTGTAGAGTATTATAGTATAGTGAATTGTAGAGTAGTATAGTGTAGTAGAGTACAGTGTAGAGTATTATAGTGTAGTGTTGTAGAGTACAGTGTAGTTTATATGCTGGCGGATTGCCCACCACCTGTTACGGCTCTAGACTACCACTTTACTCACCCTGTAGAGATGAAGATGAGCGGCTGGTTTCCGGCTCAGTGGAGGACACGCAGCGGAACACACCGTGTACAGAACGCCGGTAGTGTTTGTGTTTCGGAGCCGGTGAGGGGAGGCAAAGCGCGGCGAGATCCCTGTGTATGAGAGACGAGCAGCGCCTTACCGGATACATCCTAAACTTAACTCAGCTAACACACGGCCAAATACACTAATATACCCTACAGACAAATATAGTAATAAACCCTACAGACAAAGTCACTAATTAAAACACAAAGAAAACAATCCAACTTCCAACTTCTTCGGGTATCAGTGTAATAAGCCGAGATACTGCACTACCCTGTTTCGTCATATCTTTTCAGACACTCCATTTACCCAATAGGGGCGTCTATAAGCTCTTTGAAACCTAAACCGATAAAACACCGTTTAAATTATAGAATACTGTTGTAAAATATTATTCAACATATATTGTATTAAAATACTTATTGTATTATAACTCAATATCGAATCATGTATACAAACTAAATAAAAAGCGTAACTATTATTAAGAATTTCCCTAGGCACAGGAGTAAAATGGTTCAGTCCAGACGACACCGTGTTCTTTTACGAGTGAAAGGGGAAAAGGCGGACATGTAGAGAAGCCGGTTTACGTCATTGATGACGTGCCGAGATTCCGCTCTGGTTTTGTTGGTTGGGTTTAACGCAACTGATAAATCAAATAAAAGTATATAAATAATAAAATCAATGAAACAAACGAACACAGAAGAAATATTAGTACTAGTTTATTACTAATAATATAAAAAAATAATAAATATAAAATATTCATTCATTCATCTTCTATACCCGCTTATTCCCTATTATGGGATCACCGGGTTCTATTCCAGGATCATCTTGCTGTGAAGCAGCAGTGCTAACCAGCCACAGTGTTCATTCATTCATTCATACATCTACTTCTTTTTCCCTAATTCGGGATTAAGGGTGTCTGCTGGAAATTCCAGCATACATAAGGGTACACCCTGGACAGGTCACCAGTCCATCTCAGGGCTACACATAGACACACCTTTAGAATCACCAATCAATCTAATGTTACAGTTATAGTTTGGCATTTGGCAGACGCTCTTATCAAGAGCGACTTACATTTGGTCTCTTTTTTTACAACTGAGCAATTGTTGTCGTACCCTGGTCTTTCTGGTATTAGCCCAACACCTTAGCCACTAGGCTACCATTTCCCATGTGTAATGTACATGCCGTAATATAAATACATTCATTCATTCATCTTCTTACCCGCTTATTCCCGAATCCGGGGTCACGGGGGTCTGCTGCGCCTATCCCAGCACACATAGGGCGAGGGGCGGGGGGTACACCCTGGACGGGTCGCCAGTCCATCTCAGTAATATAAATATTATTAATATTTTTGACACTCTGGCCACACATTGTGGAAGTGATTAATCTAGTGTTCTCCCCTCTGGGATTAAAGTCACTGAAATCAGTGTTTGGAGTCATTGTTTCACTGTATGTGCTGTGAAATGTTATTGGGAAAACATTACTTTCTGAAATAAAATGACTCGTCTTTGTGTGTGTGTGTGTGTGTGTGTGTGTGTGCGTGCGTGTGTGTAAAGGGCACTGTTATTGGTACTATTTAAGGAAATACAGGGAAGCAGAGCATGTAGGAAGTAGTCAGAATGGACAGTATTTTAAACTGGTATTCGACATGTACAGCACAGTAAAACATGAACCATATATAAAGTTCACTTTGATTCTATATTTACTCTTCTGGTAGTCATTTTTCTTCTTCTTACCACAGTGGATCGCCCTTCTCCACAATACCTGCATGTCTTCCCTCATTACATCCATAAACCTCCTCCTTGGTCTTCCTCTTTTCCTCCTGCCCGGCACCTCCATCCTCAGCATTCTTCGAACAATATAATCCTCCTCTTTTTGACAACGACTTTTCTTGTGTGGCTCATTTAGCATTGATTTAAACCTTTTCCCCTCCGCTTTGTCTCACAGTGGTGTAGTAGTTAATATGATTGCCTCACAAAAAGATCCCGGGTTCGATTCCCGGGTCAAGGATCTTTCTGTGTGGATTTTGCATGTTCTCCCCGCGCTTGCGTGTTTTCCTCAGGGCATTCTGGTTTCCTCCCACAGTTCAAAAACATGTACATTAGGTTGAATGGTAATTCTAAATTGCCCATAGGAGTGAATGTGTGTGTGTAGTTGTTCATTTATGTGTGTCGTGAGATGGACTGTCCAATGTGTACCCTTGCCTCACTACCGTGACCCCGAATTAGGGAATGAGCAGGTAAGATGAATGAATGAACTTCTCTCATATCTGAAATCGTCCAACTGAAAGAGTGGTTATTTATTAAATATATAAAAATAAATTTTTCCTTAGCATTTTGCCATGCTGCAGTTCCTACACAGCAAAAAGCGCAGTGTCTAATGGTTCAACAGGGGAAGCCTGGCAGTGCTGGGGCTTGAAGAGCCTGAACCAGAGCACATTGCCAGATTCCATTAAAAATTCTCACAAGTGATGGAAACCAACACAGCTCATTAGTTTAATAGGTGTTGCTGATGTAACATCAGGTTTTATTGGTATGACTAATGATTAAAAAACAACACAATTAGATAATTAACAGAATTCCAAAATTAAATTAATTTCTTGGTAATAATGTTCTTTATTTATCAGGAAGACCCAGAGCTAATAGCGGATATGTTTCCCTGCGGAATCCAGTCTGCATAGATAAGGAACCCAGTAAAAAGACTGTCAGTCCAAAAGGGGTCGAAGAATAAGCCATTCTGCTCTGAGTAAAAGATCTGAAGCCACACCTGGTCTCCTTTCTGAAGCCGGAACACAGTGGAACCTGATGCGATGTCATGGTTCCCTGTGTTGGCATCGAAAGTCTTGATCTTGTACTGGCCGTTGTGGACGAGTCCAATGGCCAGGTGCTTGTTAGCCAGTGTGATGTCGTAGCTGAAATAGTACACACCTGGGATAACGCAGGTAAACTTGCCACTGCTGGCGTTGTAATGCCCCCCTTCATTCATCAGAACACGATCAAAGCGGATGGGTGTGCGCTCCTTTGGGTAACTCTTGCTAATGGCGACAGAAAAGGCTGAGCGAGCCTGAGTTCCACACTCACATCCACCAGGTCTACCGCTTTCACCCAAATCCCCAATTTCACCTTTTAACCCATCCGGCCCACGCATACCAGATGCACCTTGTGCCCCCTTTAGACCTCTTGGTCCCGCCCTTCCTACAACGCCTTGGTGGCCTTTTAGTCCTGGTTTTCCAGGATTCCCTGTACGACCTGGCTCTCCTAAAATCAGAAATAAACCAATATAAGATGAGAAATTATGAAATATAATTATTAGCAGTATATCTGTTATACCCACTTATTTACTTATTCAGGGTCACATGGGTCTGCTGGAGTCTATCCCAGCTCTCTGAGATGGCAAAAGGCAAGAGTGGTACATTACAGGGCCACAAACACTTGCCAACACTCTTATGGGCATTGTGGAATTACCAATCATCCTCATTTACATGTTTTTGGACTGTGAGAGAAAACCAGAGAGCCAAGTGTAAACACACCAAGGGTTCTTCTTGCTGTCAAGATACCGTGCTAACGACTAAGCCAAGATTCTGCCCATTACATACATTGATTAAATTTTAAATGTAGTTATAACCTGCTAATGTTTACAGGCTTGAGTGGGTTTACCGTCCAAAAACATATACGCTCTGGAAAAGAGCATCTGTTAAAGTCTGTAAATGTACATTAGCTTGATTGGTGATTCTAAATTGCCCCTAGGAGTGAGTGTGAGTCTTTGTGTGGTCCTGTGATGGAGTGGCGACATGTCAAAAGTGTACTCCTCCTGCTTTCTTTCAGAGAAATGGGATAGGCTACAGCAGACTCCCAGGACCATAACTTAGGGAATAAGGTTAGAAGACGAATATATACATTAATGTACATTACAAAAAAATTTATTGTTCATTTAGAACAAGTAATCACAAGTTATATTTCACTCATAGTAAACTCTTTATTTATAGGCAAATATTACCTGCAGATTTTGTTACCCAGGGTAAAATGCATGGGGGCATTAATTCATTAACTGTGCACTCAAGACAAATAAAAATAGTATAAGGACTATTAAATGTTATTTTCATAGTTATCATAGAATTTTCTGGAGTGTGTTATTTAACAAATTCAGAATAAATCTCAATTGCCATACAATTATTTAATGAAATAATTGATTGAACAGTTTTTATAAAACACAAATAGAAAAAAGTTACCTTTCTCTCCTTTATCACCCTTGTCCCCATCTTTGCCATCCTGCCCATCAGAGCCTGGTGAACCCATCTTCCCTGCATCTCCACTTAGCCCCGCAGGCCCCGGGCTGCCGGGTGCTCCTGGAGGCCCGGGTAAACTGCACACGAGCTGAGTTGAGTGAATAGTGAAGTTGTTTTCTTTCTTCCCAGCGGATTTTACAGTGAGGACAAAACAAAATATAAATAGGCAAGAGGCCAACCAGAACGGCTGCACAACACAGCTGCAAAACATCACATCAGCTTATAGTTGTGTTTGATATGAAAACATCAGATCAACACTGTTTTAAACACATTTGATAATTAATTACTCTTCAGGGACACTTTATGACTCATAGATGTTTATGGCTAGAACAGTAAACGATGGTAAACATGTCTCTTGTTCATTGTTTCTCACACAAGCAGGTGACAAACATTAGCAGAACTCACCGCAGGTCCCGGTCACGACAGTCAGCCGAACCCATCTGCCCTCAGAAAGTGGGTGCAAATGTAAAAAACACTCAAAAACAAGCTCTGTAGCTGATATCCGTCTCCTTTGCACCAGCATCCACCCTGTTTTGACATACGAGCTCCAGATGCTTTGTACATGATGCAACACAGTGGATTTGGAGGAGGGGATTTTTAGAGTATATTTTCATAAACTTTAGAAGCTCATACTGAAACACGTTGCCATGGAGAGATTAAACGGCAAAAAATTTAGCAGCTAATTTTTGTCTTGTACATACAAGGTTTACATTCATACATTCACAGGTTTATACGTTCTAAGCAAAAATATAGCAACATTGCAAGCAAAGGTAGGCAGCTGGAGACCCTGCAAAGCTTGGAAATTGTCTATAATTAATATATTATAGTCAATATTAACGTGTGGCCAAGTAGATAGCACAAACAAGAAGGTCCTGGATTCGATTCCCTGACCAAGGATCTTTCTGTGTGGAGTTTGCATATTCTAACCGCGATTGCATGGGTTTCCTTCGGGTACAGATTAGTGATTCTAAATTGTCCATAGAAGTGAATGTGTGTCTGGTTGTTTGTCTATGTGTTGCCCTGCGATGGAGGTCCAGGATGTACCAATGCCTCTCGCCCTATGTGCGCTAGGATAGGCGCCAGCAGACCCCCTTGACCCCGTCTTACTGAATAAGCGTGCAAGATGATGAGTGAGTGAGTGAGTGAGTGAATAAATGTGGGGTGGGTACCAATTGATGTGTACATTCAGGTGATACTAAATTGCCCATAGAAGCCTGTGTGTGTGGTTATTTGTCTATGTGTGGCCCTGCGATGGACTAGAGACCTGTCCAGGGTGTACCCCTGCCTCTTACCCGATGTGCGCTGGTATAGGTTGCAGCACACCACCAAATTAAGGATTACACTGGATGTACCATGTGATACTTTGACTGCTGTTTTCAAACGAGCTCTAAACATGAAGAGGATTCAGATAGAAGTGCATGAAAAAGAAAAAGCATGAATGCAAGCATGAAAAGAGGAAACGTGACATATAAATAAAGAGAGTTAAAGATAATATAAATGAATATTTTTTTTGCAGAATGAATTACTGGTACAGGTCTAATAGAGATTATGGGAAACCGGTTAGCATGAGTCGTACTTTAGTTATAACATGTAATTATGTAGTGTTTAAAAGGTGTCAGTGTGTTAATGTAAATATAATAAAAATTACCCAGATTTGTTTGATACAGATCTTTATATGGTTTAAAAAAATGTACATGATGGTGAAAACATAATAGCTCAAATTGGCATAGTGTGCTTTTGCTTTACACAGAATATTTACAGATCACTGATTCCTAAAACTTATTTCCAGAACTTATTTATTAAAGTGTGAAATGTCTTGACTGGAAAAGTCTTTATAGGAACCTTCCAAATTACTTATTAAGAAAGGAGGCCATGGGGTCATCGGGTCGGGCGCGTTTCATACGGAAGGCCTCCATCTCCTCCTCGGTGGGTTCGCGAACCTCTTTTAAGCTGTTGTAGGGTCTCTTCCTCTCGTCTAACTGCATCATCTCGGTCACATGCTTCACACGCTGCTCCTCTGCACTCAGTGCCTGAGATCCGATGACACAATGACATTTAGAATAAATGCTATCGAGTAATGCATTGCTTTGTCTTTCACTTTTGCATACACACGTTTTGAAAGGTAAATACTTTACCTTTTTCAGCTTTTCTTTCTTTTTGGCCTCGTCTTCATCACTGCTTTCTTCATTTTTCTTCTTGTGCTTCTTTTTCTTCTTTTTGTCCTTTAGCTTTTCTTGGTGCAGCTAGAAAAAAATGTAAAGAATTTTAGCCCCAAAAAATACACACAGCCTGAGTTACCCCGATAATGATAATTTCTATGATAAAACTAAAACAACAACTTATATTAATTAATTAATCTTCTATCCTGCTTATTCCATAAATTGGGGTCAGTGGCGTCTACTGGAGCCTATCACAGAGCACATAGGCAACTGTGCTAACCACTAAGCCACTAATTTTGCATATACTTGCTGTGCAGGTCTTTGAATCCAACACCATTGTGTAAGAAGTAACAAAGAATGGAAATACAATAAATATTCACGTTCCAAGAGAAATGTGTTAAGTCTATACCTCTAAAAGTGTCTTTGGCACTTCCTCGTCTTCACCATGTACCTCTTCTTCAAAGGGGTTGCAGGATGTGTTCTGTACATTAAAAGGTACCGTTACGTTAATTGTTACACAATGCACAATCAGAAAAGAGCTGACTGGGCTCAAAACTGATAACTCACTGTGTTTTTTTTGCCAGCATCTCCAGTGCAGTAGCTCTGTTTGACCAGTGAGTGGCAGCACTTGTATCCCCAGCTGCAGTCTTTCCAGTAAGAACCCCAGACACACTACAAAACAGAACAATGCAATTAAATCTTTGATATTGTATGGAGTAAGTGTGTGTAATCTTCTGCTGTACTCACAGTGTGATTATTAATCAGGACATCTTCTTCATATTTAGAGCGTGCAATGGCTTTCTCCTGGCCCTTGATGACGGCGCCGTGTCGAGAGTACTCCATGTAATCCTCGGTCTGAGCGAGCAAGAGCTCTCGTGGAGGAGCATCCAGATGTTCCTGACCTCCATACTGCGATAAAGAAATAAGAGGAAAATGTCCTAAACCATTGCCCAAAATAATGCAAGCAAACAACCAAAAAACTGCGCTAGCAAAGGGTTGTCTGGTACCTTTTCCAGGATGCTCTCTTTCTGTTTGTCTTTGAAGTCTTTCTTTTTAACCCTAAAGGACTGATGGAGCAGTTCCAGCTTGGTCGGGTCAGCCTGCAGGTGGACCTCTGTTCCTTTCTCATATGCCTCCCAAGCAAACACTGAAATGTGAACACAAGAAAACCACCCCAGAAATCATGATTAATGAAATGATTAATAATCTGTAGCCCATAGTAGCTAAAAAGAATACTTAGCTAGATATAAAATATGTCATTTTTAAAAAAGAAAAACCAAAATGTAAAATAATCTTCAGAGAAGTCTCTAAATAAACAAGTGCATGACTGAACCTCGAGATGGCTGTAGATAGATGTACCATTATCTTACTATGGCCATATATTCCAGCATACTGTGGGGGGCCAATAGTTGTATGGTAAATATGTCATTGTCCACACTATTGAACAGTTGCCTCATATTTTTCCCATTGTTATAAATCCTGAATCAGTATTACAAAAAATACAAATAAATAAATACATTTTAAAAACAGTAATCATGTCAGTTCAGTTTGAACAATATTTTTTTTTGCTGTAAATGCAAAAGCATAAACTATATCCATGTTCTGTGAATCAGAATCTAGTTTTCCCAAAATATACTAACATCTAAAATGCTATGTCCCTGCTTCTGATTGACTGTGCCTTATCCAGGCCTTTCTCCTCCTCCTCTCCAATCTGATTTATCTATTGTGAATTACTGTAAACTCTTTAAGAGTTGATTTTGTGAGCTACTCCTTTTAAAACATGAGCAACACTTAAATGTATGTTTTGCATACCTGATACGCTGTACTAACAAGATCCTTCAGTGCATGTTAAATACTTACGCTGCGTCTGTGCCATGCCGATGGTATCTCCACTGTAACGTGCAAAATTGTCTCCGGCATATCCCACCCTACAAACACACACAAAAAGGACTATTAACGTGCATCATCACTTTAACAGGCACTTCCTTATAGAAGCCTTTTAAAGCGCTGACAAAAACATACTCCTCTGGATTCTTGCCAGTGTTGGAGTACGGGTTTTCTCTCATGGCTCGTGTCTTCGGGTCATAGTAAGCAGAGTTCGGGTCCAGGTTTCTCAGGTACTATTATAATAAAAAAAATTGTTTGTGACTGAGGTGAACATACAAAAGTAAGATGACAATAGCTCTGACAATAGTAATGATGCATGAAGTGAAAATAAACCTGCTTGTAAAAATATTTGTTATTAGTTACAATTTATAATTAATTATTATTGATGTATTTTGCAAAAAGTGATATCTAATAATATTTAAGACTAATAATTAATTAAGCCTTCTCATGACTGACTCCAATACAGACAAACAAGGAGTTTTTGTTTTTTGTTTTAAATTTAGTATGATTTTCACATAATCTGTTGCATCACAGCAAGAAGGGGCCTTTTTGTGTGGAGTTTTCATGTTCTTTCCATGCTTGTGTGGGTTTACCTCGGGTACACAAATTTCCCCCAATCCAAAAGCATACATGTTAGGTTGATTGGTCATTTCAATACTTAGATACTTAATATATACACTATACTCTGAAATGCGGAAACAAACAAGAATGTTACCTTGGCTGTGTCCTCTCTGATCCTCAGGTTTCTCACTGTGATTCGCCTCTTGGAGTCAAAGTTCTGCCCGGGCATGTCGATGTCATCCGCATATTTGTCCTCATCCTCATCTTCGCTGTTGTGCTCTCGTTCCTTTTGAGAAAAACAGGAAAGGATTATAGGAATGCGTTTCATTTAAGAGGAAAACCACACACACACACACACAATGTGAAGTGCAAACAGCTCTGGAGTGTAAATACGCACTCCATGGTCCAGTTTCCCGGTTGCCAGTTCCTCCTGTAATCGCTGGGCTTTTAAAGTGCGCTTTGCCTGTCATGCAAAAAAACAAAAAAACAAAATGTAGTCGAACATTAATAATTATTCAAAAGAAATATTTACTATCGTATTCGATAACACGTTTAATATTTACCAAGTCGACTTTAGCGTACTCCTCCACGATGCGCATGTGATCCTCGGGGTCGTAGCCGTTCCAGCGGTCCCGCTTACCATCGTAGTCAAGACTGAGCTGAATTTGATCATGCTCATCCGGGGCAAAACCTGTACCTGAGAACTTTGCTCCTACCTTTCTGGGTCTCTGAGAGAGACAGAGAGAAATAAAGAGAGATAGAGAAATAGAGAGCAGGAGATAGACAAAAAGAGAGTGAAAGAGAGACGAGGAGAAATAGAAAAGGACATTTTATAACTAAATTTTCTTTATTACTAAGTCTCATCTACAGTCTGAACGTTTGAGTCTAAGGGTTTACCTCGAGACAGTCCTTCTTCTTGTGTGTTAATGCACCGCAGTTCTCACATGCTCCTTTCCTATACTTTGTGTTAATGGATTTCTGCAAACAGATTTAAATCCATCAGAATCACCATCCCATTAAAAAAGGTGAAAAAGGTGGATGGGAAAAAACCATCCTGCTTACCTCCTTTACACCTTTCCTATACCATTCTCCTATAGCCGAGAACTCACTCTGGTTCTCCTCCTGTGGTCTCTGGTGCTTAAGTGTGGGCCTCTTCGAGGGGTCGATGTACCATGGCACAGAAGAAATATACTGGGGAATGTGAGGGTTGATGTCCCTGAGAGAGAGAGAGAGAGAGAGAGAGAGAGAGAGAGAATAACATAAAGAAGGAGAATAAGAGGATAAGAGAGAGATTGGATGAGAAAAACGATGTATGAATGTGAGGAGGAAAGTGGACAGAGAGAGAGAGAGAATGGCTGCAGAGGTTTTTTTTCTCATACTTTCCCTCCTCGTCGACCTCAGCAGGAGCGTTTCCCAGCTTCCTCTGTTCCTCCAGCTCCTTCTTCTTTCTCCAGTCTTCTCGGGTCATTTTTTTGGGCTCTTCGAGGTCTATGACTCCTTCCTGAGCCGGACTGCTCTTAGTTTCTTGCTGCATGGTGTTCCACAAGCCACGCAGGCGGTAGCAAAACAAATAAAGCTAAAGGAAAGATACCAGAGTTAAAACATTTATATAACGGTTACCATATAAACCTCAAAACTTACTTTTTTTCATTATTACATCTATAAAATAAGATTAAAACAAACATTAAAACTGATCAATAATAACAAAACATTAAAATGAATCACTGTAACATAATTTAGCGGCTACCCTTTGCTAAATAGCTTAACTAGCATAAACCTAACAGCATAAAAAATGAAACAAGTAGTTTTTCCTAAGGCACACATTTACCTGTTAACTCGATAACCACTCGATAACTGTATTAACTTGTATTCCACCTTAAATTATTCCGAAACTTGAGCTAACTAGTTGTTTACAAGCATGTTGCAAATAAAACCGGAAACGGAAGTGCATTATAAAATAAAAGTAGTGATATAATAGTAATAACAACAAAGGCCAAGGCAATTTATTTTGTCACATACATGATTATACAGAGTATAACATATAGTAAAATGTTTTTCTTCGCAGAACCAACCTTGGTAAGGTGTTGAACAAGATAGACCGGAGTTTGATTCCCATACCCACCAAGCCAACACTGTAGAACCCTGAGCCAGGCTCCACCCATTGCTCAGTTGTAAGTCGCTCTGGATAAGGGTGTTTGCCCAATGCTGTAATCCCAATGCTGGGATTCTCTTTTTAACCCATACGTACGTTAATGTGAGTTCAGTTATCAGGACCAGCCCAGCCAGTGTTCAGCCATTAAGTCAATATTCATTCATTCATTCATTCATTCATTCATTCATCTTCTTACACGCTTATTCTCTAATTCGGGGTCACGGGGGTCTGCTGGAGCCTACATAGGTCCACATAGGGCGAGAGGCAGGAGTTCGCCAGTCCATCGTACATTTGTAAGGTACAATGTACATGTATTTGGAAGGTGGGAAGAAACCGGAGTACCCAGAGGAAACCCATGCAAGCACAAGGAGAACATGCAAACTCTGTACAGAAAGATCTCCAGCCCGTGAATCGAACTCGGGACCTTCTTGTTTTTGAATCGACCTAGCTAACAACTATGCCACAGTGCTGCTTAATTATAGTTATATATCATAACTATATAATATATGGAAGAAAATACATATGGAATAATAATCATAATCATACATATACATATACACAGAAATGCAGTAAATTTGAAATGAAATATTTTTTTTATTTTTTCTTCATTAGATTTTGTAGGTCAGTAACTTTACTTGAACTTTAGTAAAAATCTCTTTGATGTACCCGTTATCGTTATTTTACTTGAATAAAATATTTCAGAGACCAGACTTTAGATAGACTCCAGCAGACCCTTGTGACCCCGAATTAATGAATATGCAGATATAGAAGAGAGACAGTGGTGTTAACATAAAGACAGGAGCAGGAGGAGCTGAAGGTTGCAGAGATTTTCATTAGGAGTAACGAGGATGGACAGAATTAGAAATGAGTTTATTAGAGAGACGGCACATGTAGGATGTTTTGGAGACAAGGTGAGGGAGACTAGGTTGAGATGATTTGGACATGTGCAGAGGAGATACATGCAGTATATTAGTAGGAGAATGCTGAGGATGGAGGTCCTGGGCAGGAGGAAAAGAGGAAGACCAAAGAGGAGGTTTATGGATATGGTGAAGGAAGATAGTTGTTGGGTAGTTGGGGTGAAAGAGGCAGGTGTAGAGGACAGGGTAGTGTGGAGAAGAGTGATCCGCTGTGGTGACCCCTAACGGGAGCAGACGAAAGGAGAAGAAGAAAATGATTAATGAATGACTTTCAACACGCAAGGTGTAGCGCGCCATCTAGTGGCAAAAGGTTAACATTGACTTAAGCAAAATATTTTAAAGTATTACAGAAATCTAAGCAGACTTATTTATAAATAATTTTTTGACAACCTACAGCATTTTTCATTCCACTGCAGTTTATTGGTTATTCTGTATATCTGTGCAAATGTTAACATTCTCATGGGGTTAATGGTGCAGCACCTGCGGTTAAGACACTGCAAAATTAAGCTTTATTTTGGTAGTACTATAGCTAAACAAAAACTTCTGTGTCAGTGGAAATAAAATAGAATAGGCATGAATTCGGTCTCATGTCTCAAAGATTTTCTGCTTCCATGCTCACTCACTTTTTATAAACCCATTAGAATAAAATTGTAAGTAGGTTCAAGATCAATGTTGGGGCGGTGCGGTGTCATAATGGTTAGCACGATCGCCTCACAACAAGTCATGGGTGAGATTTTTGGATTTTCAGTTTGTATGTTCTCTCCGCGATTGTATGGGTTTCCTACTACTCCAAAAACATGCAGATTAGGTCGATTGGTGATTCTAAATTGCCCATAGGAGTGAATGTGTGTGAGTGGTTGTTTGTCTATGTGTGGTCCGGCGATGGACTGGTGACCCGTCCAGGGTGTACCCCTGCCTCTGTGAGCTGGTATAGGCTCAGCAGACCTCCGTGACCCAGAATTAGGGAATAAGCTGGTAAGAAGATCCCGGATTCGAATTCCAAGCAAGGGGTCATTCTATGTGGAGTTTGCATGTTCTCTCCGAATTTTTCTCGCTTTACAGTGCAGTAAGTAAAATATCCAAATATACCATTCCAATATACATTTGGCTGGAGATCGAGGGACGACGCGTGACGGCCTAACGTCATTTCCGGTGAGACTCCCGCTTGGGTGGGAGAGAGCGGAGGAGGACGAGGGTCGGAGCCGAACGTGTAGCGTCGAGACGAGACGCTGCGTGATTGGTGCTGGGAGTATGTGGACAAAAGCTGGAAAAAGTGGAGAAGTAAAGAGAGGAGTGGCGGAGCGG
>JAOTRA010000001.1:8872742-8900924 GCA_026260255.1 Pseudolaguvia tuberculata | reverse complement strand
ATATATACATACACACTGCATACTAATACTATTGCCAGTCACATGGTTTTGTGTTGTTTTTTTGTCTATTCTAGGTTTCAAGCGAAATAAAAGTCTAAAAGAGCAAATTGTGTATAAACATCACAAAAAAAACAACATCGGTCCTTTACAGAGTCATGTTCCTTTATTATATCAAATAAAACACTGTATAAAGACAGTATTAATTTATTATATCAAATAAATACCGTGTAAAGACAGTATTAATTTATTATATCAAATAAAGACAGTATTATCTGTTGGACATTTCTGTTTAAAAATAAATAAAAAATAAATGTCAGAACTGATTGTGTGTGTGTTTGAAATTATTTTCATACATTTATAGTGTTTTAAGATGTAGAGTTTGGTTAATTATAATTTATGAAACTCAAAATGGAAAAGTTAATTAAAATAAAGTCTATTAAAGTGTATAAACTAGGTGACTAAGTATTTACAGTTTACAAATTTAGTATTTTAAGTATGATGAAAGTATTTTGCATGAGTACAACAAACTCAAAACTAGATGTTTCTGCTTAATTAAAATTGGAAATTTCATTACTTAAAAAATTTGACGTAACTGATTACCTCAAATTTTTTACATTTTGTCAATTTATTCTTGAGTACAGTGTAGCGTAGGCTTCAGCTGACCCCGAATTAGGGAATAAGCGGGTTAGAAAATAAATAAATGTATTTAAAAGTCTGAAAATACACAAAAACTTCTCAGAAAATGTAGGAGTTTTTCCAAACCAGGCAGAAAGGCGTGAGTCTTTGATCTAAGTTAACAAATTGTCTTTAATATAATTTAAAACACCCATGAAGTGTTAACCGTTTAAATTTACATTTTTGAGTAGGTCTGTACAGTTTATTTTTAGAACTATACTTTAGCCATGTCTATGGATTGAGCGCAGAATTGTAGGCTGGCTTTAATAAGTGCTATACATTCTTTCCTGATAAGACAATAGAATTCTTTACATCACACCAATAATGGGGTGGGGAGACATAAGGGGAAAATGCTTCTGAAACACCCTTTTATAACCTTTGTGTGTGTGAGTGTAATCTGACCAATCAATAATCATTAGGGTATGGGTGAATGACGTCATCTAAGCACGATCAACAGCACCCCTTGGTAAGCTTGCGTTCTTCGTGACAGGGTTTCTTAGAGAACAATTCTTCTCCTATCGGCTGCTCCCATTAGGTGTCGCCACAGTGGATCACTCTTCTCCACACTACCCTGTCCGCTAAATCTGCCTCTTTCACCCCAACTATCTTCATATCTTCCCTCACCACATCCATAAACCTCCTCATTGGGCTTCCTCTTTACCTCCAGCCCGACACCTACATCTTTAGCATTCTTCTACCAATATACTGCATGTCCCTCCTCTGCACATGTCCAAACCATCTCAACCTAGCCTCCCTCACCTTCTCTCCAAAACATCCTACATGTGCCGTCCCTCTAATAAACCCATCTCTAATCCTGTCCATCCTTGTCAAACCCAATGAAAATCTCAGCATCTTCAACTCTGCCACTTCCAGCTCTGCCTCTTGTCTTTTTGACGACGCCACTGTCTCTAAACCGTACAACATCGCTGGCCTCACTACAGTCCTATAAACCACAGGTGTCAAACTCAGTTCCTGGAGGGCCGGTGTCCTGTAGACTTTAGCTCCAAATTTTAGCTTATTCTGTCTTACTCCTACTGACTTTCATTCCCCTTCTCTCTAGCGCATACCTCCACCTTTCCAGATTCTTCTCAACCTGCTCCCTACTCTCGCCACAGATCACAACATCATCCGCAAACATCATCGTCCACCTCCTGTCTGACCTAATCTGTCAACCTATCCATCACCACTGCAAACAAGAAAGGGCTCAGCCGATCCTTGATGCTGCTGAGAGAACCATTGCTGGTGTCCTCATAAGTGAGAGTCTAAACCATGTTTTTTTTTGTTGGCAGTTTTCTTTCAGGTGGCATCTCTGTGAATGTACATAATGTACTCGCATTGAGTAAATAATGTTTAGTCTTTTCCCATCTAAGGCCTGCTGAGCTAGTGGTTGTGAGGGTAGTGGTAGTGCAGTGGTTAAGATGTTGGGCTGCTATTTAGGATATTGTGGTTCGGTTTCCTGAACCACAACTTGCTACTGCTGGCCTTTGAGCCCTAATTGCGTAGTGTGTAAGTCACTCAGGGAGCAAGATAAGGCTAGGACCATCTCAAACCCCTCTGCTAGGTCTGCCCAGGCACCCCAAGACATTGGGAAAATCTGTGTCTGGCTATCTTCAGTGAAAATAGCCAGATAAGAGTGAAGCACAAACATTGGTAAATGCCCAAAAATGATCTAACAAGAATGATATTAGTAAAATGTAGCTTTTTTTCATGTTTTTATCTCATCTCATTTTCTAACCGCTTATCTGGGACCAGGTCGTGGGTGCAGCTGTCCAAGCAGGGATGCCCAGACATCCCTCTCCCCAGACACTTCCTCCAGCTCTTCCGGGAGAGCACTGAGGCGCTCCCATGCCAGCCGAGAGACATAGTCCCTCCAGCAAGTCCTGGGTCTTCCTCTGGACCTCCTCCAGGTGGGACATGCCCGAAACACCTCTCCTGGGAGGCGTCCGGGAGGGATCCGTGACAGATGCCCGAACCACCTCAGCTGGCTTCTTTCGATGCGGAGGGGCAGTGGCTCTACTCTGAACTCCTCCCGGATGACCAAGCTCCTCACCCTATCTCTAAGGGAGCGCCCAGCCACCCTGCGGAGGAAACTTATTTTAGCCGCCTGTATCCTGGATCTTATGCTTTTGGTCATGACCGAAAGCTCATGACCATAGGTGAGAGTAGGAGCGTAGATTGACTGGTAAATCGAGAGCTTTGCTTTGCAGCTCAGATCTTTCTTCAACACAATTGATCGGTACATCGACTGCATTACTGCAGAAGATGCACCAATCCTCCTGTCAATCTCTCGCTCCATTCTTCCCTCACTCTAACCTAAATGTTTATAACAGTTTCTCTGTGTTCTTTGTATTTGTACTGAAACAAGTATTTAATTCTTTCTGTATACTGTAAGTTACTCAGGCCTAGTTTTGTTTGTCGCAAAGCTAGCAAGCATCTGCCTGGGCTAGTGAATTGCTAACATTCTTTGTAGCCTAGTGTATCCACCATTTGATTACTATTTTAAAATTTGTTCAAAACAATTGTTTATAACATAAACAGAAAATACAATACTGCCTCTAAGTCACTTCCTAGTAGGTTCTTTGCTGCTAGGCTAGAGCTATAATTAGTGAGGCTCTGACTGTTAGCGCTGCGTGTCAAATTGCAGCTTGCTGTATGTGGGCTGATGTAGCACCTGCTGCTAGCTGTAACACACGCTTTAGATTAGCACAGAAATACAGTATAGCTAAAACTGTAAAAAGAAAAAAAAAGCTAAGCTAGATTTGTTCATTTGGTGCGTATAATTTAAAGTCATCGGCAAGTGCTGTCGGTTCATATTGATGCTTCTGGGAAGCAGACTGATGTTTAAGTGGTTATTCCTTTATGGTGGTTGGGAGGAGCTGGACTTAACACTCTGCTGAGTGACCTGACTGGAGTAACAGATCAGTGTAGCACACAGTAACGCTGGAGCTTCATCTTCAGCTCTGAGGTACAGCGTATGTCTTTTCTATGGTCTGTTGTAGCTGAGCGGTGGGAGTAGGTTTTATTCAAATTGGCCTGGAAAAATTTAGTTGGGAATTAGTAAGTTTTATTAAATGCAGACTACTTAGCCATAACCTAGTGCTCATTGCATGATCCATCAGATTGCTGAGAATAATAATAATGATGATGATGATGATGATGATGATGATGATGATGATGATGATAATAATAATGAAAATAAATTTAGGAGCGTTAAAAGTGATCTTTGTTATACTAAGTCTTGTTCTAGCTCTTTGTGTCATGCTTTTCTACACATCCCTGTTTCTTTTCTAGACTCAGTTTTTGGATTGTGAAGATGGAGCATTTTTGCCTTAATAAAACACTTAGGCACTCAAAAACCAGTTAAGAAATCGTGCCCTGTACTCAGAGCAACACCATGGAAAGCTGGGTTCTCGATGGAGACAGCTACTCATTCCTCCGCAGTGCTCCAAATACCTTCAATCTGCAGCACCTAGATGGGCACAATCATGTGGAGATCTTTGACATTACTAATATCCCAAGCCACCGTGGTGCCATATCTGAAACCAATTGTCTTTGTGACATTTTTGGGGATGACTGCGAGTCTCAGTCTCTCTCCAGCAGCCCGGCTTCTACCTCTTTTCTTAAAAAGGACCTGGTTGAACAAATACCAGTAGAAGATGTCAACGATTCATCAGGTTCTTACCATACAGCTAATAGTTCAGAGCAGCTAAGTGATGGGAGTGACACATATGAAGATTCAAAAGGTTTACTTTTATCAGAGAACAAGGTATCAAATCAACCAGCAAACGATCCAACTTTGCTACATGACAAAAGTGAATTCACATCTGCAATTGGTTCAGTAACGCAGGATACAGGATATCAGCAAAAATGTTCTTTGTCTCAGGACACCAGCTTAAAGCTGCAAGTTAAAAATTCATCTGACCACCAGCTGGTAACGTCAATGTCTGAATTTAGAGACACTAATATTAGAGTAACTGGTTCCACACATGAGATAAACTCTTCTCGCCTCTTATGTGAAAACAAGGCTGTTACAGACCAGAGTCATGCTACTTCGTCTGAGCTCTGGGACTGTGATTCAGCTGAGAAGATAACTAATTCTGATTATGGGTGTATGACAAATCAAAACAATGTTACTTCATCTGATCAAACGGAAAGTAATTCAACGCAGACGATAATCACATCTGACTCCTTACCTGAAAACAGTGGAAAAACAGAGCACAGTCACACTACCACATCTGAGGTAAGGGAAGCGGATTCAAAACAAGAGAATAAACTGTATAGCCAGAGAGAAACCTCATTTACACAAAACTCAGATTCTTGTGCTAGCTTGGAAGCAGAAGGTTCTCATAAGGAGAATAATGATCTAGGCTGTTGTGTAGTGGAAAAGTCTTTGCCTAACATTTTAGGCACAGAAAACTTCCCGGTTGCTTGTGAAACAATAGAAAGTGACCCCGCTGTTGATCTGACTAAATATTTAAATAATGGTAGTGACATTACTTCTTTTCAGAAGACACTTTCTGATCCTTCTACAAAAGATAAAAAACTTGATATAAGAGAAATGTCGGCTTCAGTTGAACATCAGGATCTAACAAACACATCAACATACACCTGTACATATTTTTGTGACAATGACAAAGGGCTATTTGAATCAAAGGACCCTAACACTGAACCTCAATTTGTGGATAATAAGGATATCACAAAAGACACAGCATCCACATCTCAACTTTGTACTATTTCTTCTGAAGCAAGAGAAACAGTAATTTTACATAAGAATACAGCATTATCATTTTTGTCAGACACAACAGAAGAACCATCATGTGTGATAAGTGAGTTATGCTCATCCTCTGGTTCTTTGGTGGACTTAAATGCCTCAGAGCCACCAATAATAATACACTCACCCATTGGTTTCACTCTCTGCCCTTCACCAGAATTAAATAACATGGTTTGGCCTTCTGGACAAGAAGATTTTGAGATCACACCTGAGAGTCCAGAAAATGATTATAAACCTACAGATAAAGATTCAGTGTCTTCATATGATTCCAAAATTTGCCCAACACCTGAGCCAAGAAGCATTGACTCTACCCCAGTAGGACTCAGACAAGATGTTTTTATAAGTGATCCAAGTCCTACACCGTTTTCAATGAGATCTACAAGCGGTTCTCCTGAAATTCATATAACATGTAGTCAGCACTCAAAGTTGACACAAAGTGAAATACCAGAAAGTGGGTTTTTATTACAGAATGAGGTCATAGAACAAACCTATGATGTAGAGGAAATAACACATGCAGAAAGTGTTATGTCAGCTACACTTTCCACAAAGGAAGATGCAGATAAGTCTCTCTATAGACTTTCTAAAGCACAGGAAAGCATATCTTGTCCATCAACAACTTTTCTAAGAGATACTGTGTTCCTTGATCCAAATAGAACAATCCCTTCATCAAATACATCTACAAATATGAACTCAAATATGCCTATTCCTACTAATGTTTTATCACAAGACATGTGCATAATTAGTCCACAATCAACTGAAGAAATAGCAAGAGGTACAGAGTCTCCTGACATGCATGAAATAATGTCTGAGGAATATTTGATTTTAACCACACCCCCCACACTCGAGACAGAAAGCATGGTAATCTCACTTGACACCAACCATTTATTAAATGAAGGATTCTTACCCAGACCACCATTATTTTTATGCCCAAAAGACAAATCATCTCCCGATGTAGTGGAAGCCAGAGCCTCTAAAAGCGCTGTGACAGCTACAGTTCCTATAGAAGATATTGAAAGTGTGGTAAGCTCTTCCATTTTAAGAGAAATGGAAGGTATATCTAGACCAGCATCAACTTTAAGTAAATCAGGAGACACAGTCATCCTGAGTCATCCCATCTCCAAAGATTCATCATCAGCATCAAACAATACAGTGTTTTTTGAAGCAGAGGATACAAAACATACGCCAAGCTCTATGACAAATATGTTTCCTTTACAAGAGCTTGAAAATGTGGACATTACACCAGTAATACAATTTACATCAATAGAAGAAGCTTTATCAAGTTCACCATCAAGAGATGCTATGTTCCCTGATGAATTGGAAGTGGAATGTGTGGAATCAACCCCAATCCCCTTAAATGAAACTGCATTGGCAAATTTATCTACTTCAAACATCTGTTTAGCAAAGGAAGCCTTATCTAGTTCACTCTTAAACCTACCAAGACATACTCAATCATCTCTTAATGTAGATGAGATACAATGTGAGGAAATCCCTTTAACAAATACAGTCCTCACAAATGAAACGACTTATATTTTCAACTCACCCCTTGATGTTTTATCAATGGAAGGCATATCTAGACTAACCTCAGATTTAGGTAGGTCAAACGAGACCTTGTTTGTTAATTTAGATAAACTTCCTACAAATATGGTTATTTCACCCATATCCAACGATTCAACAACAAAAGGCATATCTAGATTAACAAAAACTTCAAGCCTATCCGTAAGTACAATGTCTTGTGTAGATAACTTAAGTTGTGTAGAAAATCCTATATCAGCCATACTTTCAGAAAATATGGCTTCAAATATGAGCATCTCAGCTGTCGTTGATAATTCATCAACAAATGAAAGCATATCTAAGTCAACCTCATGTTCAGGCACACCAAGAGATTCTGTGACTTATGATGGAGGTGGCGTAGGATGTCTGAAAAAACCTTTGTCCACTATACCTCCCATAGACAATGCCATTTTACCTGCATGCAATCTTTCAACAACAGAAGAAGACATATCAAATACAAGTATGCCAAAGGATACTATGTCTCCACATAGAGAAGTGACTACAACATCTAATTATATATGCACAAATGAGAATAATGATCTAGATTCATGTTTCTCCAATCTTACAATTTCCAATATGCAAACTGATCCACTGTATTCTCCTAAAATTACAGAATGTCACAAATGTCCTAACAGATCAAATGATCATACACCAGCACCAAAAATATGCATACCTATTGGATCTACTAATAATCACCCTTCAGTCCCTGCCAGAATGCAAGTGGATCTTCCATTAATACTGCCAGTTAATGAAAGTCAAACAGTTGATACCAGCTGCAATATGTCCCTTAGAAATGACATTCTACCTCAGGATGATTGCACACAGATTATGTCAGTACTGTTCTCTCAAACTAATACTAAAAATGAATCACCTGAGCCACCTTCTCCCAAATTATCTGTAAAACAAATAAAAGAAAACTGGGAAAGGATGAATGAGAACATTTTAAATTCCTTGAATCCATGGGAAATATCCAATAACATTTTATCAACACCAACTGTAAAGGAGGCAAAGGAAGGTAATCACAATGCAAAAGAAATGTTGAAAGGGAAATCAGTAGGAAAAGATAGGAAAACATTTGGGCAAATGGCTATGAGACCTGGGGAAAACCCCAGCGTTTTACATAGCAACTGTCCTAGTGTGGTTGAGGGACAGTCATGCAAGTTTAAGTGGGGGAGTGGGGAAAGGGTGATACAGGAGGAGCATACATTAGAAAAAGAGGTGGGGAAAATATCAGAGGGCAGTTACAGGGGGAAACAGGTTGAGCTGTCATTCAGTACCAGGAATAGAAAAGGGCCTACAAACCACAGCCCTGCTGCCTCAAGTCGAGACCCTAAGTCTGGTATTCCACCTCGCTATTTTGAGTCTCCCCTGACAACTCAGCGGCAACAGAATCTTCTCAGAGCACAGAATATACAAAAAGAGGACATGACTAGTGCCAGGAGGGTCCGGTTAACTTCTCAAAGCAGGTACAGTGGTGCTGGCTGTTTTTCTTCAGATTGTACAAGTGAGACTTCCAGCATGGGAGATGAGTTTGATGACGCAGACAGTGAAGTGAAGTGGTTCACAGACAAGGCCTTCAGCAGCCTATCTCGCCCTCAGATTGACTACTTGGATGTCTACAATTCAAGCCATGGATCATCTACAAATGTTTCACAGCATTCTACAGTGGACAGTCCAGGTTCTGCTACATGGATTAACTATGCTGATTTGCATGAATCGTTACATGAAAAAGATTACATCCTACGAGATTCTTCTTCTTCACCCCACTGTACACTAGACTCAGCAAAGGCTTTTGAGATGAATAGTTTTGAATGTGTAGATGTAGCCATGGAGAACAAGGAGGAAAACAAGAGAGGAAAAAGGACTGTGCCAAAAAGACAGATCCAATTTAAGAGATTTAACCTTGATGAACCAATGTTTACTGAGAACAATGGAAAAGAAACAAAAGAAATCAATTTAGGGTTCACACAGATCTGTTCGACGGACACATTTGTTCGTCAACACAGTACCCCAGCATCAATTGAGGAGGATTTGGTTCAAGGTGAATATGAAACTCAAACTGGTAAGAAGATGCTCCAGAAGTCTACATCTTTAGATGAAAGTTCTTCAAAGAGTAAAATGGCATCTAGTGTTATCAAGAGTGTACTGTCAAAACAAATGGATGCCACTTCCAAACAATGTATTGCTAGTGAACCAAGTGACAATAAAGAGGAGTGCATTGAAACTATTTCCATGGGAGAATCAACTGAGACAGAAAGAAAGAGTACCAGCCTATATCCTGAATACAGTCTGTCCACTGAAGGCAAACAGGAAAGAAGCCCTCATCTTAAAAAGAAGAGCTGTGGACCCAAGGTTCCCCCCAAGCCAGCCTTCAAAGCTAACTTTTATTCACCTAACAAAAACCCTGCAGCTGAAGCATTTCAAGGAAAGCTCAGAGTAAGTAGTAAGACTAAACCCATAATGATTAATGCATTTGAATGCAAAATGAGACAAATCACGGACAACAGCAAGAAGGAGGCAAATAGGTTGGAAGATAAAACCAAGAGTGATTCAGAAAGTTCTATTAACCAGACTCCCAAGTGTACTGCAATATATGTGGCAAGTAAACAGAAAGGAAGGACAAGCAGTGAAAGCAAACAATCTATAATACTGGAAACTCAAAGACAACAGGAGGGCAGCAGCAGTACATTCTTGTCAAAAACCCCTGAAATCACACTCATGCCTTATACCATCAAGGATAAACATACATTTTCATTAAATGAATCTTTCTGTCCCGAGCTAAAAATAGACAGCATGTGTGAACCTAGCTCACAGTTAGAAGAAAGATCTGAAGAAGGAACAAGGTTAAAATTTGGAGTAGGGGCAGACAATAAAGAAGATAATGAAAAGAGCAAAGAGAAATCTGTTTTGCATAAAGTAAGGGATGTGAGGAAGCTGGTAAAAAACACATACAATCTATCGTTCAAAGCATCAAATACCACATACCCTGTAGATGATGTTGTACCTGAAAAACAGAAAGAAATGCAACAAGAAAATCCTCATCATTTGCAAATTGAATGCAAAGCTATCAGTTGGAAATCCTGCAATAAATCAACCAACCAACAAAATGTAATGAACACTGTTAACGAATTGAATAAGCCACAAACAGATACAGGGATAAAAAGAGATGCCGGAATAACAAACACAGCAGCCAAAACTTTCTTGTCGAATGTTCAACATTCTGATGTGGATTTGTTTGTTGGTGTGGACAAATGTGACACTACATCAAAATCTGGTAATTGTGAAAAAATTACTAAACCAGAAATTCCTTCTCGACCACCAAGTAAGGAAATATCAACAGTTGTGTTTTTGCAGGATGATACAGCCACGTTGATGGAGAATCAAATAAACCCTAATTCCCTGAGTTTAAATACATCAAACAGCTGTCATTCTGTATCAATGTTAAGGAAAGAAAAGGGGATGCAAGCTGACATTGGGGTTTGTGATTTAGCAGTTGGTGCTAAACCTAAGCATATTAACACGCTTGAGATCCCCCTGCAAACTCAAGTATTAGAAGAAGCTACAAGTGAATTCCCGAAAGTGAATCCACTAGATGCTAATTTGCCTCCTGAACAGAAAACATCTCTAAAAAGTACTGAAGGTACTGTGCAGGTTAGAAGCTCTCTAAGGTCTAAGGAAGTACGAGTACATCCCAGTGAAAAAGAAGGAGAAACCCGGAGTCAAAGAGATTTATTAAAATCAACAAAAGAACAAGAGATTCCAATTTCTACATCCAGTAAAGCAGAGGAAAGACCATCATCTACAACATCTAAAGAGATTGAATTGCCTATTCAAGTAAGGTCAATAGCCAGTGAAAGATCCAAACCATCTGTGCTACCGAAACTGAGCTATAAACAGCCATTTAGAGAAATTAGATCAACATGTAAAGACATTCCTAAAACAGACATCTCACCAACAACATCTATTTTAAAAGAGCAAACACCTTTAAAGAATGAGTTTAATTTAACTCCCACATCAACAACAGTGACAAACAGTGAACAGGCAACCAATGCTGCATCAGGCAGTTCTAAAACATTAGCTGTCTCAGCTGTATCAAGCCACAAACATCAGACTATCCCAGTTACAACAATGGCAAGTTTTGCACATGAATCATCAGCCTCTACAGGCAGACAAGAGGTATCCATTGCTTCAGTGCAAAACTCTAGCCATCGGCGACAGAGGAACATTCAAGAACATGCAATATCGTCAACTTCTTATGCATCTAATTATCAATCAGGAGTTTCACAAGCCAATACCTATGTTCAGCCAACAACAACGTCATCCTGCAACCAGTTACATACAGATGACTTTCATTTCTCTACTTTGGATGATCCACCCAGCTATGATGAACGCGAAAGTTTTAGCCCCTTGCAACTTTCAGATTTGCCCCCAAAGAGGCAGAATAGATATCATCCTACATCCAAACATTCTCTGTGCTCCTGTAAAACATGTGCACAACCACAATTTGGCCAGTCTTTTCATAGCTCGCTAAACCAGACACCATCAACCTCTTGTTCACCAGGTCAAGTAATTTCTTATCCGGGGGCACCACCACAGGCCCAGGTTCGACCTCGTCAGAGCCAACCAGATGGACAACCCTCACATTATCCATCTGTCTCAATGAAAACTACATTACAACAGGCTCCAGCCATGATTCAGCCATTGCACCAGTCTCATACCTGCCCTGCACCAGCTATACAACCTTACGGTAATGAACAACAGCAACCTTCTACTCAACACATGGATAGACGTTTAGGTAATCAACATTCAACACAAAGTGTGGCAACTTATAGGGAGCAAAGTCGCTCACCCAATATTGCTCATATGGAACCCAGATCCCAATTTTTGAATCCACAAGAAATGTCACAAGCGTTTGGTCATGAATATAGAAGTGATGGTCCTGGAGGTGGAGGTGTTTTGTACCCAGAAAATGCAAGCGGGCTGGGATATAGTCAAGGCCCTCGTCGTGTACTTCTCGATACGGAAACGGGAAAGTACTTTTATGTTGAAGTGCCAATGCAGCCACTAAGAAAAATGCTGTTTGATCCAGAAATTGGCCAATATGTGGAAGTTCTTATACCTCAGCAGGGTATATCCAATTCTAACATGTATCCCCCAACTGCTGTACCATACCAGGCTCCACATCATGGTCAAGGATTATATGCATCTCAGTACCTTCCCTATGCTGTTCCAACCCATCCTCAGTCTGCCCAGCAACCACAACATTCAGAGCCCTCTGTTCCGACATCACTACAAAAAAACACCATGGGATATGGATGTTCAGCAAGCCAGGTGCCAAAATCAGATATTAAAGGACATTCATCACTGGATCAGAGCTATTTAGAGGGCATGTATTACATTCCTACCAGGATGAATGCAAGCCCAAATTCTACCCCTTCAGATGGCTATCACAAAACATCAACAATTATGCCTGCTACTGGTGGCAGGAGGGCATAAAATAATTATAGATTTAACATTTTGTAGTGTGTGGTAAGATTACCAGAAGCTTGTGAGCCCAGAAAAACAACTTTAAAGGATTAAAATATTGTACAAATACTAACCGTTCTATTTACAAAACAGTACTTTTTAAAAATGCTTCACTACTTTTACAATGCAGGCACTTTTATTAAGAGTAGTCCAATACCTCAACCACTGTGCTACCATTAACCTACAAACATTATAGAAATGTTATTATATGGTTTCTCATATATTCTGTTATCTATAGCACAACTTCATTGAAAGCATTTTGTTGAATAATAATGTCAGGTCTAGTTAGGTCTAATATGAGCTCATAATGATTCAATATTTTGCAGACCATTATAACATGATTCACATCACATCTCCAAATCAACTATCCTAGATGCGGTAGGTATCTTTTCTAAATTTGCAGTTATTAATTGTAAATGGAATTA
The DNA here is from genome assembly GCA_026260255.1 of Pseudolaguvia tuberculata. Taxonomy (NCBI): domain Eukaryota; kingdom Metazoa; phylum Chordata; class Actinopteri; order Siluriformes; family Sisoridae; genus Pseudolaguvia; species Pseudolaguvia tuberculata. Next base: position 8,887,976 of record JAOTRA010000001.1, on the reverse strand, counting down.
TAAATACAATAGATGCTAAAATGTAAAAACCTACTGTTTGTAAATGATGGATATTCAAATTTGTACACCAATGGCTAAATGCTAAGCACAGAATTGTTTTCTAATTCATTCAAAAATTTCCAAATGCTATTTTTTCCACACAATTATTCAAATAAAAGATATTTGTTCACCACTTCAATCTTGTGTGTTATTTTTATTGGTGTTGATGTACTTTCTTTAGGTAATTTGTTAATTATTTTTAGTGTGAAATATACAAACTAATAGTAACTTCTAGTAACCTCTTAAATGTGTTAAATAATGCTAACTTGTTCAATATGGATAAAAGGTTTATTAATATTTCATTATCATCAACTGGTTGGTACATTTAAAATTATTCAGGAATCTTTTTGGAGGGGGCCTTTATTGATAGGAGGAAGATAAAAAAAAAGAGGGATTGTAGGACCATAAAAGACCTGAGATGGAATTGGACCCTATCCCACCACACCATGACACTGGAACTATTGAATTATTAAATTGTTTCCGACTTCCACCTAGTGGTGGTTGCTAAATAACTATACAAAAGGATTTATTTTATTCTATTTTCTATTCTTTGCAATGTTTGCTTTAGTCCAAAACATAAATCTTGCTTTAAAGTACAGAGTAATAAAGGTTGTATTCAATAACTGTCAGGGAAGGACATAAGTTTTAGTATGACTAAGAAGTATGATTAATCCAATATTTATTTGACAGAAACTGGACAATAATTAATGAATAAATTCATCTTCTATACATATATAGAAGTTTAGATTATTAGATTATTCTCTAATCACGTTGACTGCTGGAGCCTATCCCAGCAAAAGTCAGGGCTACACACTGAACAGGTCGCCAGCCCATTGCCGGGCCACACACAGACAAAGAACACACACGCACATTTATGCCTATGGGCAATTTAGAATCAACAATCAACTTAATGTAAATGTTTTTGAAATGAGGGAAGAAACTAGAGTACCCAGAGAAAATCCACATATGGAGAACATGCAAACTCTGCACAGAAAGACTCCTTGTCCTGGAATCTAATCCTGGACCTTCTTGCTGTGAGGTGACTGTGCATTTATTCTTTCATTCATTTTCTAACTCGCTTATTCCCTAATTTGGGGTCACATGGTTCTGCTGAACCTATCCCGAGCACACAGAGCAAAATGCAGGGGATGGAGAAATCAATAAAACTGCTTTTGCCGAAACAGAGACGTCAGATCAGACACAATGATATCATCTAGCAAAGCAGACATGATCAAGGGGTGGTCTGGAAGTGTTATGGTTACGTTTCCAATTATTCTGTCAAATAGATCTTAGAGTCTGCCTTATGCCCACCCGCATACAGCAGCCGCACCCTCGGATGACTCCATTCAGTTTCCTGGCCTGTCTGGTTGTAATGTAGGGTAGACGCAGATGGGAACTCCCGCAGTGTCCATTTAATGTTATTGATTAGATAGTAAGGAGAGTGTAGGTAGAGTTCACCTCCTGTTTTTGCTAACCTACAAAATACAAAGAATAAAAACAAAGTTCATATATGACTTCATTTGGCACATATTATAGTTTAAATAATCATAGTGCTTTTATTTGGACGGCATGTCCGTGCTTTTCACAAACAAGTATGTCAATGTTGTTACATTTAATAAAGAGGCACAGCCCTGATGGTTGAAGTGAGTCAATAGTATGGTTCATTTACGCTTGTGAAATAATGGAGTACAGTATGTCTACATTTATATGGCCTAAAGACACAAAATTTACCTCAGATATTCAACAAGAGACAAATAATACCCCTGGAATGAGACATGCTTTAGTGTGTGAGCCATATATGGTCTTGTTCCGTAGCTGACTCTAGCATACTGTCAGGTAGAAACATGAATGGACTTGTTCATGCTCAGCTTACCTGCGAGTCAGGTACACAAGGTACTCAGACAGGATTTGGAAACATGTAGGATTCCGGATGTGTGAAGTCGCCATGCCAAATAAACTGGTAGGCCAGGCCCTGCACATTCCTCAACATGGGGAAGGTTTAGTGTTGTGGTTTATACAGGCAATGAACCACTGGGTGGCACAATCACGTTCAAGCATCCTGTTGAGGTTTGGTTGCATCAGAGTGTCCAGCCAGTTTTGCATTATCTACATGACTGTGGTTAATGGCACAAACTTTCTTGTTCTTGTTCTTTCAGAATATTAGAGGGGAACTAGAATTAAACCTAAATTAGACATGTGCTAAAACACAGGATGAACTGATCTACATACTATATAATTCACCATCATGGGTTTTTTTTTTTCAAAGAAACATTTCTAAATAATAAGGGTTGAAAAGTCACTCAAATTCAGTTTTTTGTCACCGGTTATTAGGTTTCACTAAGTGAAAAATTAATAGATCGATACAAAGTCTGTGGTTGCCAGCGGTTACTCTCACTGAAAATGAATCAAAATAATAGATTTACAATGACTGGAAATTTTAATAACGGGGCCAAACATGTGTCAGCATGTGTCTTAGTTTCCTTTTCTGAAACACTTACAGTACATGGCTGGACGTGGCAGTGGGTGATGTAATGGCCTAAACATTACTTTCAGTGTGAGTTACCAGACTTCTTTAAGGCGCAATCCTGAGCTGGGTCATAGTCTATTGAGGAATAGAAAGAATGTCCACCAAGACTGAACCATAGCTAACAGTACAGCCTGCATACAAAATAAAAGAGGCAGAGAGAAAGGAAGAAAGAGAGAGGCCAAGAAACAGTTTTATCAGCCACTTAGGGACAAAGGTATCAAAGCTTCAGTTTCCAAGAAGTCTTTAGAAAGAGCATATCAAAGGTTCTATTTTATGTTACTATCAGTACGAAGGTCTAATTCCACATGGTAAACTGGAGAATGTAGCAAGTAAGCAATAAAATTTTTGTGTTTAGCATTAACATGAGAAAAGTAAAAGTCAGTCTCCGTGGAAACAGACAGGGATTCCCCTCTGAGTGCCGCATAGGTGAAAGGTCAAATTCAGATTCGGCTTGTCTCCCTTCTGAAGCTAGTATAGTACTGTAGCGTTAAGCAGACACCAACTCAAACAGACGTCTGGGCAAAGTCTAGGAAAAAAATCTCACAGTTTCTTCATCTTTCCAGATTTTTTATTCTGGACCCAATGAACTAGATTTCCAGACATACACCGTAAAATTTCCAGGTGAAGTCACTGAATAGGTTTAATCGTAGACTGGAGAGTACAGACGACCAAACTCGTTTGAGGAAGATGTAGAAAGTTATGTATTTCTGAGGTCTTTTAACATTAAATAAAATATAAATAAACATTTATTACTTTTGAGCAAATATCTAATTTGGGTGGATAGATTTCATTCATTCATTCATTCATTCATTTATTCACCTTCTTACCTGCTTATTCCCTAATTCGGGTTCACGGGTGTCTGCTGGTGCCCATCCCAGCGCACATAGGGCGAGAGGCAGGGCACACCCTGGACGGAGTCCATCTCAGGGCAACACATAGACAAACAACCATTCACACACACTCACTCCGATGGGCAATTTACAATCTGGGTGGATAGATTTTTTAAATAAAATACATAATATAACAGCAGTTCTGACACTAACATATTAATATTTAATTATACCAGTGGAAGCAATGCATAAAGTGTGTAGTGAGAGGTTTATAGCCTTAAAATGTCTGTATTAAGGCAGCTGACAATTTCACAGATTTCGTCTATTGCAGGTTATTTTCTCTCCCGCAATAAACGATAGACCACTGTTTACCAAAAACATGCACATTAGATTGATTGGTGATTCTAAATTGCCCATAGGAGTGAATGTGTGTGTGATTATTGTTTGTCTATGTGTGCCCAGCGATAGACTGGCGACCTGTCCAGGATGTACCACTGCCTTTTGTCCTATGTATGCTGAGATTTCCAGCAGACCCCCGTGACCAAAAGGGACAGTGGTGGCTCAATGGTTAAGGTGCCGAGTTGTTGATCGGTAGACCAAGAAGACTTGGGTTCTAGCCACACCTCCGCCACTATTGGATAACCCTTCCTGCTCCAGGTGCGCTGTACAATAGCTGACTCTGTGCTCTGACCCCCAATGGGGTCAGATGGGGATATGCAAAGAAAAACATTTCACTATATGTTGTACTCTGTATAATTGTTATGAAACATGCTTTACCCCTTCTACTTCACTAACCAACATTGCCCTCTGATTGGGGATGTGATCAAGCATCCGGGGGTTATTTAAGGTGAGCATCATCTTAATGATGGCGCGGATTATTGTGTTTGTTGTTTGCGGGTTACAGCAAGTTCCCTACGTTAAAGTATGCATCTACGTCCTGGTCCTAGTTCGGTTCTGTCCAGTTAAGTTTGTCCAGTACAGCTTTAATGTACGGTGTTTGTTCAGTTTATGTTTCAGTTGGTACTTACCTTAAATAAAAGCGTGTTCTCGCAGCTTGGCTCCCGTGTATGCTTTAACTTCTTACAATAATAATGTATGAGACAAAAATGTAATCACCTAATTAGGGAATAAGATGAGAAGATGAATGAATATTATTGTTTCTACAGTAACAGCTCACTATGTTGCAGACATGTAGCATCATGTTTAGAAAGAAAAATACTATATAAAAATAACCACTTGTTTTCTTTGATGTTAAGTCAAATTTTTTTATCCATCAAATAATATTCTGTTATACCATACATTATAAACAGCTAAACATATTGTAATTGTTATCATTGTATGTCAGGCTGCATTAAATCATCCATGTTATAATGTACACTGTTCCAAAAATGTATATATTTATTTATTATCTCTTTTGATGGTCTGTGGTTTAGCCAAACACAAAATAATCAGAGCCCTGTTGAGGTTTGTCTATCACTTCCATCACGCTTGGAAATAAAAGCGTATTAGCTTTTGTGACGTTAACATGTTTTAGTTTCAACATAAGTCTATTCTTAGAAGCACACAATGTTTGCTAGAAAATTATTATCAGGAGAAGCAAAAGCCTATGGAAACTCTGAACAAGATCTTTCTGTTTGCTATCAACCCCCCAGGCTTCTGTTAAAATAAGCAGTTTTTGTTCCTGTTCACTCCTTTACTTTGATGAATCCGCTATCAGTAATGAAGGTGGAGTGTGTGGCATCTGAAGCATGATCCTCATCACCACCACCAGCAGCAAACAATGCTGATAGGACATGAAACAAAGTGCTGAACAAACAGACACCAGCCTACACAAAGTTATCTGAGAAGTTTGACAATTTTCTTCTGGAGGCTCGGGTCTGGAAAGTACATTTGAGTGTTTTAGAAATCAGACAGGTCTTTGAGAATGATGATGCAACAGTGAATAATCAAATGATATGATATGATCGTTTGTAGCCAGTGAGTGCAAACATAAATTAAATGTTACATAAACATAAATAAAAAGTAAAATTTAATATTACCTAATAGGCTCCCAGTAGCTGCATTCATAACACTTAATAATTATAAACACTTGATGCTTGCCTAGAAAACAAAAGATGGAGCAGCACCCTCCTACATCAGACCTCACAGTAGTGCTCAACTCATTCCACCATTTACTAGGACGCAAGGTAGGTCTACCTCAAGTCTTTTTTTGCTCTAGCATCAAGATGGTGGAATGAGCTTCCCATCAATGTCAGAACAGCAGAGTCACTGTATGTTTTCAGAAGATGATTGAAGACCCACTTTTTTCTTAAATATGCAGCACTCGAAATAAACAGTATGCAACCCATGCTACTTGCGCTTGTTTTACTTAGATTTGTTAAAAAAGCATCTGCTAAACACTGTAAATGGTATATGGTATAACCAATCGGTTAAGGCCTTATTACCTAATTTTACCTCATTATGCCTGGTAACAATATCTTTCACTGATTTGTATGTTACTCATGGATATTGATCAGTTATCCACATCTACAATGTTATTAATGATGAAAATGTCAAAAATATCAGTTAAATATCTGTTAAAGACAATGAAAATATGGCATTAACCTATAACATAAAACATTACTATACTGTTATGAATGAAAACACAATTTACTTGACATTTTCCCTAACTCTTACCACTGTAAATATTTATTCAAATTAGAATATTATATTATTTTATCGAAAAGTAACAGAGAGGTAAGTTTTTGCTTATGCATCAGTGCAGAGACATAAACACGGAAACGACCTGTTCCGCTTGTTACCCGTGGTTTCCACAAAACCCCTGGGAATGTGTAATAAACCAGTTTTTGGTTTCTGTGTCATCCTAAGCTTATTATTGTTAGACTGTCTGTGTTTGTTTTGTAAATTTAATAATACTCCAGGAATAGCAACCATTATACATAAAAGATAATTTGGTGTAAAACAGCAAACTGCCGTAGTAAGAAAAACAGGAAAAAAAGTTTTGTGCTATTTTTGTAGAGTCTGCTTGTCACTTGGGCTTTTCCTCAGAACAGCTTCCGACTCAGTGACCTTTCAACATCAGTCCTGCTGATACTTCCTGTGGTCTCTGCCATCGTCATTTTGTCTTTACTCCTTTTTCCGCCTCTGAGTCCTGCCATTACCATGACTGGACACCGCAAAATTCTCCAGAATGCAGCTTGAGTATCTCAGCCACGTCTATCTTACCGCCACTCTGCTCTTACGCAAACAACTCATTGTGCCGCTGATTTTTTTTCCAGTCGAAGCTCAAGCTTTCACAGATGGCTTCTGACCTCACTTTGTGCCTCAGAGTATTTATTCTAACCGTATATTTAGTGCCTGACGGCTTGCTCATATCATGACAACCATGACAATGAGGCGGAGCAAGGCTATATTTATCAGGTGGGGGGCGGTATTCCTGAGCAGCGGAACTCACACACCGGGTGACACACACTAAGTCTACAAAACAAAATTTGAAATTCCAGCTGGGAAAGACCAACATCAAACTTAGTAAATGCACAGAAAATCAAAACATTTGTTCCACCAGTCTGTGAGTTTTCATTACAGTGATGCTAGTTTGATGGTTTGGTGTCTGGCCTTGTTAGTGGGTGTTAGGAATAATGTTTCTCGCTTCTTGTGAGGGTGAGTGTATGTTTGTGGTGTGGAGTTGGATGTAATTGTCCTCCTTTGCCACTTTAGTTGATTCGCTCATTAACAGCTTAATTATAAACCGACTGTGTGCAGAGGAGAGTGATCCGCTGTGGCGGCCCCTAACGGGAGCAGCCGAAAGGAGAAGAAGACTGTACATTTTATAAAAAAAGACAAGGGCTATAAAACTTACATAAAAGTAGGTTATCAAAGTATGTTACAAGGCATATAGCATATTTCCAAAACCCTTTGATTTGTCTGAAAACTATTTTGACACCGTCTGTGGCTATTAATATCTCTTGTCTGTCTCTCTATACAATAAGCAGGAACTGAAAAGCATGACAGTGTCACGAAAGTCTGTCTCCGCTTAGATGTTAGAGGTCAAATGTTATCAATTCCAACCCTAAAGCTTTAGTTTCTGATATCGTGCTCTGTATATTTTAGTGCAGTTTTCATTTTTTCTCCTAAAAAACTCAAAAGATTTTGAGTTTTCCAATTTATCAAATTTCTAGTACTATCAAGTTTGTTCCCATTGTGATTTCACTTTGAAGCTAACAGAAATCAGGCCCAAAGAGATTTCCTGCATTTGTAGCTAACTTGCCTTAAGGTTTAGTTTGTTATGTGTAGAAGGTCTGCAATTCTTTGCTCCAATTACGATTAACGAGTGATTCAGTTACTATAACAAACCTAGTTCAACTTTCACCAGTCACACAATCCACTATCCACCTTCAGCTCACTGGATCTGAGCTGCACTGTCGTGTACTTTAGAGTACTTCCAGCACATCACTGATCCTATGGTTAAACTTTTGATCTATATTTTCATTCATTCATTCATTCATTCATTCATTCATTCATTCATTCATTCTTCTTACACGGTTATTCCCAAATTCGGAGTCACGGGGTCTGCTGGAGCCTATCCCAGTGCACATAGGGCAAGAGGCATGGGTTCCCTGGACAGTTTGCCAGCCCACCACAGAGCACACATAGATGAACAACCACTCATACACACATTCACTCCTATGGGCAATTTAGAATCACCAATCAACCTAATGTACATGTTTTAGGACTGTAAGAGAAAACCGGAGGAGTAACGGAGGAAACACACACGAGCGCTGGGAGAACATCCAAACTCCGCACAGAAAAATCCCCTACCCGGGAATAGAACCTGGGACTTTCTTGTTGTGAAGTGACGGGGTACACCCTGGATAGGTCACCAGTTCATCATAGGACCACACATAGACAAATAACCATTCACATTCACTATAATGAGCAATATAGAATCACCAACGAACCTAATGTACATGTTTTTGGACTGTGGGGGGACACCGAAGCAGCCCAAGGAAACCCACACAAGCCCGGGGAGAACATACTCCCAAACTCATACAAAAAGATACCTGGACTAGGAATCGAACCCGAGACTTTCTTGTTGTGAGGCGACTGTGCTAACTACAACACCACCGCACCACCCTCTGATATGTATTTTCAATATTTTTATTCAATGAAGACCGATGAACTATCGAAATAAGTCTGAGACAGCGTTATGGAAAAGTGTCAGTCAGGGGTTTGGCTCAAATTATTTATTTAAAATATGAAACAAACACAATTCTGCCTTAAGAAAGCTGTCCAACAAAATATGGTTAAAGAGGGGATTAGGAAAAGGAGCTGAAAAGCCAAGGTATACGTTTCCAAATTTAATTAAAATCTGATTAAGTTCCATTTTAAAATACTACAAAATGAGGAAAAAGTTCAAAGCAATAATTATTTATGCAAACCACTGTACATGTCTGCCTAAGCAACATGCTGCTAGGCCAAAATGCTGACATTCACTTTTTTGTTCCATGTCAATATATTCTCTGAAAATGACACGACTAGTTGTACCGAAATGTATTTTCTCACAGCGCCTTGTGGTAGGTTTAGAAAACAGGCCTGAAGAGCTCCAATAACATGGTTTGGCTCTGGAAGATATATTACTTACAAATAAATATGGAAAATCAAAAATCATAAGGGATAGAGAGATCTGGGCAACATTAACTCCCTGCCTCAATTTTGAACGCATGGGAACAGCATACTTGCACTGAATCAACCTAGGGTCTACATAACAGTTCTGTTCTATCTTTACAGAACTATCTTTACTCTATCTGTCTATAAGTACAATAGTTATTCTCTGTTGGTTTAAAACCCCAGCATAACCAGAATATGCAGGAAAGACTGCAGGATGATGCCAGTTGCACCAGAAGGACCCGACAAAAGTAACAAGCATGAACGAGTTTTGACTAGAATGATATTATACAGGTTTTGTGCACCTTTGCCAAGTTTTTTGAAGCTTTGAGTAGATTTAACCGGAAGCCAAAACAGTGAGATGGAAAGGTCGAACTTAATGCGTCATTACATTAAATTACATCTCACTTCAACCTATTGAAAGGCTTGCTGGAAATCCAGATAGAAATATTTTACCGTTGTATTCTTTCAGGTTATAGCTACTGTAATGACAAGTAGAAAGCCACAAACAATAATCATCATAAAACTTATGGCATACTCATCTAAACGCATTTAAACTTTTTAAACATAATAATCTTTAAATAATCTTCTTTAAATAATGACGTATCTAAATGTGGGAGGTGCGTATTAGGGTCCAGTTCCTTACAGCTACACACATTCACACCAGTGGGACACCTATTCAAGTGAGCCATTGACCACTAGTCTGCCAAGAATACCCAATTCAAACACATAGATAAGGTTCAGATTAAAAAAAACAGTGACTTTGCAGTTTGAGAATGCAAATGTTACTAGGCCACCATTCAATACATTATCTGTTAACATTTCTAATCTAATTAAACAAGCTGAATAAATGACCTGGTAAATAACTCAAATTTAGGATGCAAACATACTTTTTTACACTATTTGACAGATGTTCTTAGTCAGAGCAACATGAGCAACATATATTTATCTCTTTTAAGGCTCAGGGGCCTAAAAGCTGTAGCTTGGTTGGGCTGAGAATCAAACCCAATCTTCCAAGTGAAAGCCCAACACAATAACCTTCAACAGAGAAATGCATGTAAATGGACCAGGTATAGGACCTTGTGGGACACCATCTATTACTTCTATTAAAGCTTATAACATGATAGTGATCTATCAAACATAATGAAGTCTTCCTCAGAAGACTTTTGCTAAATCCTAATTTTTTTTCACGTCTGTGATTTCTGTTCAAGTGAATAAGCTGTATGAGCCTAGCTGCTAGACAATAGCTTCCTTGTAGATGGAAAGTGGGATTTAATTAAGAAGATTTTATAGGTCATGTTCTGGATCGTTGATCAAAGGTTTAATAGAATCTATTCATTTCTGATGACAAGTAAATGGAGCATGTTTCTACGTGACACAAGAGATGGGAACAAGATTAAAGCAACTAGATGAGTTGGTTTGATGGTTGGTACATCATTTTAACAGTAGAACATTACATCACTGGGGCCAGTGCTTTAGTTACAAAGTTACAAAGTACAGACCTTATTGATCTCTTAATAATTTGATATAATTTAGCAATTTACATTGTTGCATAAATCTGTGTTTGTTGTACAAGAAACTCTGGTCCCAACCTGCACATACAATTCAATCCCATATTATTTCTTTAGTTTTAAGCAACTGTACAATTTATATGGCAGACACTATTGTCCAGAGTTTTGTCCTGAGAATTCTGAGAGTTGTTAATAAAAATGTGAAATCTACAAAACAGTGCTGAGTGTGGCAAAGCAAGGGCAAATCATAGGGCCGGAATTAATGTGGTAAATGAAAACTAAATCAAAATCCAATTTCCAGTATTATTTGTCACATTCATTCATTTGTCACATTCACTCTATAACACTGTAGTGAAAATTAAAATAGTGAAGAGTTTTTCGTTGTATATCCTATCTTGGAAGGTTGGAGTCAGCTATGAGATGGAGCAGAAGGAGTTAAGGTTTTTGCTTAAGAAGCCATTAAGCATTTTTGTCTATCAGCAGTTTTGTGGCTTAAAGCCAGGTCTTCCTGGGCTTTGTTGACTGATGGTGGGGCTTGAACCTAAGTCTCCCAATGAGTTGAACTCAGCACCTTACCCATTTGAGCCATCACTACCCAGCAGAATGTGAGGATGATATGTACCTACCTATTCATTCATTAACTAATGGAGAGAGCATTTTACACCACATGACAAACACAAACGTTTATGTAAACAAGGCCAACAATTTGTTTTGTCTAATAATGAATGCCATGGCTCAATATTTAATTTCCAAAAACAATGTGTTGGTGTTTTGGCAGGAGGCGTCTTGCAGAAACAAGCTGGATCTAAACTCAGGGGAATTCTGCATGGCATTCCTAGGCTGTGAGCTGTGTCTCCAACTGGAAGCTCCTCACGTGCCCAGGCAAGCCCTTTGCTCCAATTCTGGACATTATAATGACCTAACAACAAATGTTTCAGTGCATATAAGTAATGTCATCAGTTATATGTTGTCTGCAGCGATTGAGACATTAGACAACATATAATAAATTATTAAACAATATATAACAATAATAAAGCTATTGATAAAGATTACCTATTGTTTTTCTTATATTCTTTTTTTTTTTTTTTAATTTTGCTCAATAGATTGTGCTGGTTTTTAATTGAAAAAATCTGTTAACTTATTATTGTTATTATTATTATTATTATTATTATTATTATTATTATGTTGAGCAAAAGACTAGAATAAACATACAGTACATACACATATGCATAGATGTATGGACCAAGTGATATATAACTCTTAGCATTTACTTGACAGCGCCTCCTCCTGAAGGTCCTGGTAAACTTGTAAATTCCCGGCATATAGTCTTTATGAAGAAAACAACATCTGGAATGATTTAAACCATTATGTGTATATGTTAGAATGTAGGGGGAAAATGGATATAACCCACTAAGTAGTAAAAGTTTGAATAAAGTTTTTTCTTTTCCGTAGTGTGAGAGTATGCCAACACTGTTCCAGCATGACAAGACCACAATAATGCACAAAGGCTCTAATCTCCTCAAAGAAATGCTGTGCTTTGATTGGAGTAGAAGATCTTGCATCTTTCATCATTTGTCACAGACGGTCGCCTCTCAACAAGAAGGTTCCTGGTTCGATTCTTGGTGCTTGCCTCCGGGTACTCTGGTTTCGTCCCACAGTTCACAAATATGTACATTGGGGTGAGTGGTGATTCTAAATTACCCATAGGAGTGAATGTGTGGGTGAGTAATTGCTCGTCTATGTGTGGCGCTGCAATGGACTAGTGATCTGTCCAGGGTGTACCCCTGCCTCTCACCCTATGTGCTCTGGGATTGGCTCTAGCAAACCTCAGTGATCTCGAAGTAGGGAATAAGCGGATAAGAAGATGAAGTGGTGGCTTAGTGGTTAAGGTGTTGGACTAATACCAGAAAGACCAGGGTTTGATTCCCAGCACAACCTAGCCACCACTGTGGCAATGCCCTTAAGGGTGTTTGATCTCACAACCTTCTGATAAACTGTCCAATCAGTAAAACTATATGTAATAATAATCAAAGGTGATAATAAATCTTTTTCTAATGTGAATGGATCAACAGTCTTTTAGTACAAAAGCACCAAACAATAGCTTGGCAGTGTTAGTATTTAAACTCACCAATTACCTTCCAATTATTCACACAAAGCTCAAACTAGTATAATATATTTTTAATAGGACAAGTATAATCCCATGATAAGATCAGGTTTTATTGGAATGTGTTTTCTGTCATGTTGTAACGTGTTTTTTTCTGCTAGCTTGCTAGCCATCTAAATCCTTTTGTGGCAGTGATTTTTGTATTCATTTCCAAAAGCGCTATATCATAGAAACTCTTTCTATAAGTCTTAGATCATCAATCAAATAAAGTCTTATTGTGGGAATACAGAAGAGAAGACATTTCAGCAAGCAAAAAAAAGAAAAAAAAAAAGAAAAAGCTTGAGACATATTTTGGTGTTTTCTCTGGCGTTTGCTGCTGAGTTGCATTCATGAAGGAGTCTATGAAATGCACCATTTGTTAGAAGAATCCTACTCTAAGCCTTGCCATTGAATTTTTTTTCAATTTCAAAAGCTGTATTGTTTCATGCTCAGGAAATTCTGCACACCCGAGATACAGTAGACTGCTGTGACATTCTACGGTCTGAGTGTGAAAATCTGGGCAGCTGCTGGTAGATTTAAAGGACGTGTCAAAAGCGATGGTGGGACTTTAAATAAAGGGATTGTAGGGACTATATTTCCAGACATTTTGTCTTTCCTTCCACTCTTGGACGAATGTGATATGTGTCAGTGATGCAATTTTAGAGCACGTTATAAAAAGCCTTATGCTATATAATTTTGGAATGTTTATTAAGAAACGGGGTGGCGTGGTGGTGTAGTGGTTAGCGCAGTCGCCTAACAACAAGAAGGTCCCGTGTTCGAATCCCGGGCCAGGATCTTTCTGTGCGGAGTTTGCATATTCTCTCTTGGGTGGGTTTCCTCCGGGTACTCCGGCTTCTACCCACAGTCTAAAAACATGCAGATTAGGTAAATTGTAAATTGTCCATAGGAGTGAATGGGTGTGTGAATGGTTGTTTGTCTATGTGTTGCCTTGAGATGGACTGGCGACCCGTCCATGGTGTACCCCACCCCTCTTGCCCTATGTGTGCTGGGATAGGCACGGCAGACCCCCGTGACCCCGGATTTGGGAATAAGAATGAATGAATGAATATTACAAAAGGTAAAAGAATAATCAGACAGAGTGTTTTGAGCCAACACAAAAAACATTACAAGTGTATCTGTATTGAGAGGTCGGTTTTATGTAGCACAATCAGCGGCAGAAGAACTAAAGAAGTTCATCTTTGGGTTAAATGTAAACCATGTGATGTCAGTGACTTTTGTACACACTTGTGTACAATTAATTGGGTTAATCTGAGGTAACACATTAACCAGGACTGAATTTGTTCAGAAATTCAGTCCCTGATTTACCAAGCCACAAAAATCAGCTATGTGCAGCTAAGAAATCAGATAGTTAGGTGGCGGTGGTGGTGTTCTGTATTTGCTTTGTCTGGGCTTAGTTTGCTTCCGATTCTCATGAAAGCCATAATGTCCACATACATGTTAGTCACGGTTCTTTATTGTTTGTGGATATCGCTCACCGGAAACCTTTACTGTGTAATGTGTAAATACCTGGCCAGAAGGTATGTGTTACAAACATCTGCCCCACCTTGGGGTGTCATATGACTTTTCTTGGACTTCCAGGAGGGAAACTTGGCTTGGAGAGCAGCCATGAATAGTGTTGTGTATTTTATATGGCATGTAGTAACTTTCCATTTTTCTTAGTGACGGTGCAAACAAACAGTCATAAAAACAGCTTATCAGAATGCATGTGGTGGTGCAGAAATAAGATTCCTTAGTGTTTCCTTTGTTTCCTTAGATCTATTAGTCATCTTGTCAAAAAAGCATAAACTGCCACAGTTCCTTTTTGGAAATGTAATTTCTCTCTCACCCTCCTTTGAATGTCTCTCTTTGCCATTGTATCTCGCCTCATCTGAGACTTCATTAATTTGATCCAATGGGCTAAATATTTTTTTTTCTGAAGAATTATTTGCAATTCTTTTTTAAAATTACCTAAAAATTAAAGTCATCTTATTTTAATGTGAGGTGTGTGTTCATTTCTCTGGAAACAGAAATTGTGTGAAAAGAGTCCCTCAGATTACCTAAGGTCATTTTAAGTTTTTTAGTGATAAATCATTTTTACACAGGAAAATGTCCTCACACCTGGAGCTTATAAAACAGAACTTGATTAAAGATTCTATGAAGTAGTTTGAAACATTTCATAATGTCTGTTTTTTTAAAGTAAACAATGGGATTGTGTGTGGTTGTTCATATTTGCGATGGACTGGCTACATGTCCAAGGTGTTCTCCTGCCTTTACCACATGTGCACTGGCACACCAAATTATGGAATAAGTGGGTGAGAAGAATTTTGTGTTAGAGTGCAGAGTCAGCTATAATACAGTGCTGCTGGAGCAGGTTGAAAGTCTTTCTCAACAGTGGCTGACTGGAGGTGGTGGTGCTTTTAACTAAGGTCTTTACTTAGCACTTTAAATTCATTCATTCATTCATTCATTCATTCATTCATTCATTCATTCATTCATTCATTCATTCATCTTCTTACCTGC
>JAOTRA010000001.1:8853208-8865300 GCA_026260255.1 Pseudolaguvia tuberculata | reverse complement strand
CATTCATTCATTCATTCATTCATTCATTCATCTTCTTACCTGCTTATTCCCTAATTCGGGGTCACAGGGGTTTGCTGGAGCGTATCCCAGCACACATAGAGAGAGAGGCATGGGTACAATCAACATAATGTGAAAATAGAAAGTGTGTGTGTGTGTGTGTGTGTGTGTGTGTGTGTGTGTGTGTGTGTGTGTGAGTGAATCGGGAAACAATTGCGTAAGAAAATGGCGCTAAAGTTCATAGTCAAAATGTACTTCACACAGACCACGTAACACCTTATACTTACACCATACACCTGTTGAGTAATGATTACGCAAGCCGTTACTTCAGAGAACTTCATGCTGTGTGTACTAAAATTTAGTTTTGATTGCATTATATATAATAATAAAAGATGAAAAAGAGCTAGCGATAATGTGTGTCTAAGTATGTCCAGATATACATGTGTTACTATGTGATCAGAGCAAGTTAAACAGTAACACAAACCATAATCTGATTATGTATATAAATCTTACATATATACTTGCATTTTGCAGACACCCTTATCCATTTATCTCTTATACAACTGAGCAATTAGCAAATGAAAACCTGAAGCACTGCACTATCATGCGCTAGCACTTTACTTTCATACTTACATCTTACATCTTACTTACCTATTAGCGCAGTTAAAAGTTAGAGGCCTTGCTGAAGAGTCCAGCAGTACTACGATTGTTTGATCATCAATCCAATTTAACCTGCTAGTTCTAATCTGGACTGGAAAGTTTGTATGGCATGTGTGTAATTCTACATATATAACCACAATCAGCAACAATCTGTGTAACAATGAAAATGATTTAGAACCTTTTATTGTTATTTCTGGTTTTCTATCTATTACAATCTTTTCATTACAGCCTTATCAAGAGAAGCGTTTTATAAGAGGGAGGATTTCAAAGTGTTGCCTTTGATACAGGCCACTTTGAGTTTCGATGATCTGCCAATAATATCCACCCATCCTACAGATGGAATGCAGGAGAATGGATGTTAGGAGCCTGACACTCCCACCAACTGCTGGCTATATCATTCAGAAGTTTTTAGTGAGTGAACCTTGCATGTTTGAAGAACATGGCTTTACTCAGAGACCCACCTGCAAAGCAGCTCATGACTATATTTAATGAACAGCTGCACAAACATCTTAGTCTTTGTTCATCCTGGGTTTTTTTTAATAGCTTTATAATTTAGAAACATGAATAAGATCTTTATCTCATGGCCAGCTGCAAGTGCTTTATGAGTCAAACCAAAAGTCAGGAACAGTTTATTTGCTTATGTCTAAGTTAACGCAGAAACATAACTCAAACAAAGCATTGCTGAATTGGCACATTTGGTTTTGCAAACATTTTGCACAACTATTGTTAATTACAAATGGAAAAAAAGTATGAATGTGAAAACTTAAATAACATGGAAGGAAACTCTTTTTGGGGCTCATTGTTCCTACATGTTTAACAGAAGGAAAGAAACAGTAAGTTGTACATATTTTATCTGAGATTCACACTTTCACTTTTCTGTGTTCCCATTGTTTTTGTCATGCCCTCTCAGTCACCACCTCACTCTCCCGAATACTAATCCTGCTCACCTGTCTCCTGCTCCAATCTAATCACGCACGCTACTTAAACCCACTCCACGAACACTCTGCGTCCAAGTTCGTCCTAAGAAGCTAAAAGAACAGCCAAAGTCTTTCTGATAATTATAACTTTCATTCTCTAAGTTTTCACTTGTTTCTGTTTGCGTTCCAGTGTTCCCAGGATCCCGATCGTGTCTGCCATGTCGTGCGTTTGATTGTTCGTCTGTGTCAGCATCTGTGTCAGCGTCTGTGTCCAAGTCACCATTCCACCCCAGATCTCGCACCTGCCCTTCCTGCACTCTCTCTTTGTGTGTCACTCGTCCAAAAATAAAAGAATTGTGTTTAATGCGAGTTACCTGTCTGTGGTTCTATAGCATAACAGTTTCACAGCGGGTAGAATCGCCAACAATTCTGGTCCACAAACTACATTCCACCAGCAAACGTTTTTGTGAGAAACTGAAAATGTTACTTAGAAGCCTGCAAGTAGTTCCCATACAAATCGTTTGTGCTCTGATTTTCTCCATTTCTCTGGCCCAAATATAATAATAATTCAATTAAATATTTCAAATGGACTGGCGACCTGTCCAGAATGTACCCCTGCCTCTTGTACTGAGATAGTCTCTGGCAAACCTAGTAACCCAGAATTAGGGAATAAGCGGTTAAGAAGATGAATTGAATGAATGAATGAATGAATTTCAGGGATTTGACGCAATACCTAAGTGTCACGTCCTACCCCTACCTCGTCACTAACCACCATCACCTGCTGATTGAGGATGCGATCAATCAGCCAGGTGATGGTGCGTTATTTAAGGTGAGCGCCATCCTTAAGAGTACTACACGCTCGGGTAGTACGTGCCAACCAGAAAAAGTTTTGTTTTGGTTGTCCAGCTGCGCTAAACGCGCATGTCGCTCCGCAAGCTCCGCCCCCAACTGCACTGGACGGGGTTCCGTATTTCATGCTTCCAGAGAGGTATGACGGGTCAACGGAGTACTGCGACAAGTTTATTAAACAGTGTAAGACACACTTCGGCACTCTTCCTGATGAGTTTTCATTTCAGGGCAGGAAGCCCTAACTTGGGGCGCCACCATGTGGAACTATTCCCGCGAGTCAGCGAGGACGTTGATTTTTATTTTCGTTAATGACAGAAGTTTTTGTCAGTCCCCAGGTGCTAGAGCCTATGCGGCAGATGGACCACACCCATTCAGCTCAGCCCCAGGAAAGACAAATTAAGGCAAGGAAACCTCTTCCTAGCTCCAAGGTCGCGGCACTCCCACCAGGTCCCTGAGGAGGTCACGGCGCTCCCAGGAGCCACTCTCTGCTCCGGTGGCGGTCTAGGAGCCACTCTCCGATCCCAAGGAGGTCTGGAGGCCTCGTCCTGTTTCGGTGGCGGTCCAGGAGCCACCCTCTGTTCCGGTGGCAGTCCAGGAGCCACACTGCGATCCAAAGGAGGCCTGGAGGCCTCATCCTGTTCAAGTGGCAGTCCGGGAGCCACCCTCTGTTCCGGTGGTGGTCCAGGAGTCACTCTCCGATTCCAAGCGGGTATGGAGGCCTCGTTCTTTTCCGGTGGTGGTCCAGGAGCCGCCCTCTACTCCCATGGGGACCTGGAGGCCTCGTTCTGCTCTCGTGGAGGCCTGGAGGCCTCGTTCTGCTCTCGTGGAGGCCAGGAGGCCTCGTTCTGTACTCGTGGAGGCCAGGAGGCCTTGCTCTGTGCCCGTGGAGGCCTGGAAGCCTCGCTTGACCCTGCTTCTTTGGAACTATGGACTGTTCATGGACCTGGACCCCCTCCACTTACTTACGTACTTTGTTTTTTCTTTGTAAATTATTTTCCCAGCAGTTTCTCTGAAGTTGCGTAATTTCCTATTTGTTCTGTTTGGAGTCTCAGCCCTCTGTTTTGTTATTTTGATTTACTGTCATGTCCTTGCTCTGTCCCAGTTCTCTGTCTTGATTTTCTCGTTCTTCATCCAGGTTTTTTCTCGCCCCCTCGTCCTGTCCTGTCTTCACTCTCTCGTCCTGTCCTGGCTCCCTCGTCCTGTCCTGTCCTGTCCTGTTCTGTCTCCGCTTCCTCGTCTTGTTTTCGCTCCCTCGTCTAGTCCTGTTCTGTCTTCGCTCTCTTGTCCTGTCCAATCTTCGCTCCCTCGTCCGGTCCTCAGTCCCTGGTCCTGCCCCGTCCTCGCTCCCTCGTCCGGTTCTCTCAGCCCTTGTTCTGTACTGTACTGTCCTTGCTCCTTCGTCCTGTACTGTTCTCGCTCCCTCGTCCTGTTCTCGCTCTCTCGTCCTGTTCTCGCTCCCTCATCCTGTCCTGTCCTCGCTCTTTTGTTCTGTCCTGTCCTCTCCCTCGTTCTGTCCTCATCCTCTGTTCTCATCCTGTCCTCGCTCTTTTGTCCTGTCCTGTCCTCTTTGTCTGCCCTCATCCTGTCCTCACTCTTTTGTCCTCATTCTCTGCCCTCGTCCTGTCCTTGCTTCTTTGTCCTGTACTGTACTGTCCTGATCCTGTCCTCGCTCTTTCGGCCTGTCCTCATTCTCTGTTCACATCCTGTCCTGTACTCTGCTTTCGTCCTGTCCTCGTACTCTGCCCTTGTTCTGTCCTCATTCTCTGCCCTTGTCCTGTCCTCATTCTCTGCCCTTGTCCTGTTCTTGTTCTCTGCCCTCGTCCTGTCCTTGTTCTCTGCCCTTGTCCTTTCTCGTCCTCGTTCTCTGCCCTCATCCTGTCCCGTCCTCGTTCTCTGCCCTCGTCCTGTCCCATCCTCGTTCTCTGCCCTCGTCTTGTCCCGTCCTCGTTCTCTGCCCTCATCGCTCTCTGGTCTCAGTCTTGTCCCTGTCTCTGGTGTGCCCAAGTTCTGCTGTCTCTGTCCTGGTGTCATGTTTATGTCCTAGGGCTTTGCTCTAGGAGAACGCCAGGAGGCGTTCTTTGAGGGGGGGTACTGTCCCGCCCTACCCCTACCTCGTCACTAACCACCATCACCTGCTGAATGGGGATGCGATCAATCAGCTGGGTGATGGTGCGTTATTTAAGGTGAGCGCCATCCTTACAATGGCACAGATTATTGTGTTGAAACTGTGTTTTGAACTGTGTGTGGTCTATACGTTCGCAGCTACATGGATTGGCATTCATCTGTTTCCATGTTCTATGTTCTGTTCAGGTCCAAGAATGTTTCCATGTTCAAGTCTCCGTAAGATAAGTACCGTTTTCATTAGAGCAGCGTTGCTGCGCGGTTTCATTTTGTGTTGTGTTTAGTTATATAGTTGGTTGTACTTACCCATAAATAAAAGTGTACCCAAAGTCTGACTCCCATTGGAATTCCTAAACCGTAACACTGAGTTAGTGAATTTTTAGCTGAAATTGAGCTATGTGAACTCAGCTCAAGCCTAATGGAAGTGATAACAGGTAATAAAGTTACCCGGATGTTCTGCAATATTATAAATACCTATTAATTAAAAAAGGTTTGGCATGTAATTTAGGAATAAAAAGTGTAATCATTGGAAATTCTCAGTTATTTTATTTAGTGACACACTGTATTTTCATCTAATAGAAGGAAAAAGAAGAAGTGCATCCGGGACAACTATTTATAAATATTCTAATGCAAGGGACACCAAGAAATAGCTTTTTGCTATTTATCAGTCCAACACCCTAACCACTAAGCCACCACTTCCCAGAAAGCACAGATATTGTTAATATATACAATTACAGCATTTGACGGATACCCTTATCCAAAGTGACTTATAACTGAGCAAGTGCGACTTAAGGACCTCTCTCAGGGGCCCTTGGTGGTGTTGGGAATGGAACCCTAGTCTTTCTGGTATTAGTTGAACACCTTAACTACTAAGCCACCCAAAGGTTAAGAGCCCTGCTAAGTGGTGCTGAGAATAAAGGCCACAATCTTCTGGTCAGCAGTCCTTTACATTAACCACTAAGCCATAACCACTTTCTCTATTAGTCATATAGTATTGGTCATATAGTTCTCTGATTGAAACCCAAATAAAACAAAGTGTTTATCAATGTTTTAGTGTAGAACAATTATAAATAAAAATAAATTTAAAGGAAGTCTTTAGCTGAGATGTTAAGTTCCTATAACAGTGAATTTAAGATAAAGCTGTACAACCAACAACCAAGCAGTTACTTTTAAAGCTATACTCAAGATGGTTTCATGATACCATTACCTCACTCACCTTTCCCCTCTTCTATCATTTACACATTTCTTCTCTGGATATGTCCTGAAAATAACTCAAATAGTCATTAGAAAAGCAAACAGATTAGGAAAGTAGTACCTTTAAGTATAGATTGCTGATGTAAGGTCATTGCATTGTAAGTTGCAACGTCATTCATCCCTTTCCTTTCGCTGTTTTTTGTTATTGAAGCCAGACTATTGGATTTTACTGTATCACAGTGAAGCATTACTGCTATTGTTTCTCCACAAAATGTGGACCTTTGTTATACAAGCACAGTCATTTATCAGTCAGTAGAGAGAAACAAAAAGCAGCAAACGCGCTGAGACACAAAGCCCCGGTCGGCTGAGTCACTCTTACTCAGCGTGCAGTAGGAAATTACTTCATATTGACCCCCCACCTCAGAATTTTACAAGCTTGAAAGGGTCCAGGTGAAACGGTGCTACATTACGAATGCAACATGTGATGCCCTAATTCATCATTGAATGTGAACTACCTGTTTTATTACTGATCTGAAAGTTTTGTCTGGTTTTGATTGTGGCTAGACAATACA
Source organism: Pseudolaguvia tuberculata (assembly GCA_026260255.1). Lineage (NCBI taxonomy): Eukaryota > Metazoa > Chordata > Actinopteri > Siluriformes > Sisoridae > Pseudolaguvia > Pseudolaguvia tuberculata. The sequence goes on along the minus strand of JAOTRA010000001.1, from coordinate 8,858,990 downwards.
TAGGACAAGCACAGATTATGAGTCACCAATCCTGTTTGGACAGATGTCTATATATTTCATATATATACATTTACAACCTTATATAGATTGGTTCATATGTCTGTGTGAATTTTATCATTTACTTTCAATTATTATTAATGAGATCAGACAGTAATGTTGAGGTTGTCTGTAAGATTACGGTAGAGCTTGAGGTGGCAATATGTTGGACAGGATTTGAAATTAGTTTATTAGCGGGAAGCACATGTAGGATGTTTTGGAGACAAGGTGAGGGAGTCTAGGTTGAGATAATTTGGACATGTGTAGAGAAGGGACATGCAGTATATTGGTAGAGGAATTCTGGGGATGAAGGTGCTAGGCAGAAGGAAAATAGGAAGACCAATTAGGAGGTTTATGGATGTAGTTATTACGCCCTGTGTCTAGGGTATGTAAGGGTCATAATAAAAAAAAACGTTTTTGGTGCTAGATTCCTATAGCACTCCAGTCGGGGACCAAACATTAAACTAGTTACGCACAAATAAAATTGTGATGTTTATTAGCAATTAGGAAGTGAAGCACAGAAAGCATCTATAGAGAGCAAAAGAAACTTTGAAAGGAAAAAAACCTAAGATACCTAATTACTGTCATGTTTAAAGCACAGACTGTCCATCGGGAGCCAAGACAGGGTGAGGAACAAGACCAGGATATAGGCAGAAACTAGAACAGAAGCGGGAACTAGGACTGGCAGAAACGAGGACTCGGAGAGGCAGAGACAGACAGGAACCGGGATAGAGACAGACAGGGTCCAGGACAAATGAGAAACAGAACCAGGCATGGACAGAGAGACAGACACCGACAGGGAACAGGAACTGACTCAGACAAGGAACAGAACTATACAGACAAGGAACCGGGAACCAGACACAGACGAGGAACGGAACCAGACAAACAGTACTAGACAAAAATAGCCAGGGAAACGGAACCAGACAAAGACAAAGAACAAAACCATATGAAGAACAGCACCAGACAAAGAACAGAATTGGGCACAAAGAAGAGACTAAGAAAGATAAGACAGCAAAAGGAACAGAACACGAATGGACAGGAGACAAGATCATGGACTGGCATGGACAAGAGCTGGGGCAGGAAAATAAATGGAGACTGGAGACTGGAGACGGACACTGAGAAAGAGAGAGGCACGGAGAAGGACGGAAAGAGGTCAGATGGAGCAGGACTAGAAATTTGGATGAACGGAAATACAGACAGACAGGAAATGAACTACACAGATAGACACGGAAACTGACAGACAGGAAAGCACGGAGACAGGCGGGCATGGAAACAGACCGACAGACTGGCATGGAAACCGACAGACAGACAGGCAGGCATGACACGGAGACAGGTATGCATGGAGATGGACAGACAGATATGGAAAGAGACAGACAGACAGAAGGTACAGAGACATGCAGACATTCAAACAGATCTAAACAGGCATCTAAAAAGATAGGCATACCAACAGACAGACAAGAAATTAATACAATAGACAGAAACGAACGGACAGACGGAAAGAAAGACAAAGAAAGGGAGACGCTGGGGAAACAAGACAAAGTAAAATCTGATTAAACCTATACATAACATGATCTAATAGACATAACCACAAACCTAATAAACGAATAGAATAAAAGAAACAGGCAAAAACTATGTATAAAAAAAGAAAACTATCAATATCAATAACAATTCAGGTGATAAAAAGGAAACATATTGAGAAAATAATTAATAATTTAAACAATTGACAATTGAATTAAAGATACAGTACTTAACTCTGAACTAGGAACTAGGATGTGGAAATATATTCTTGGACAAGACGAAGATCCAGATGCGAACACATAAACATAACAGCAAAGCATTAAACAGTAATCCGTCTTAACCTTAAATAACGGACCATCAGCCTCTGGTTGGGGATGCGATCAAGCAAGTGTGTAGAAGAGTGATCCTTAATGGGAGCAGCCGAAAGGAGAAGAAGAAGACAGCAATGTTCAGGTAATGAGGTCTGGGTACAAGAGCTTTAATTTATCCCCTAGTCCGAATCAGGACTGTGAGAATTGTTCTACTCCAGAAAACAGCATGTCTTCATGGAAATTACGGTTTTAAGAATGCTGTAAAGAGGGCTGTGTCCCTAGTGGAAAGATTCTAGGCACCTGTGGAAAGATACAGGTTGATGAGGTGCCCACAAACCTTTGGCATTAAATGTATAAAAATATCAGTACATGCAGTAACTGGAATGTAATTCCATGTTTGTAAAATATAATACATCTGATCATTTAAACATATGGTAATGTCATATGTAAATGTAAGAAATAAGTAATAAGTAAATAAGTAATAAGAAAAAAGCAAATAAGTATAAGCAAAGCCATGGTGATAATATATATATATGTATATATATATACTACTGATTTTATGTTGATATACAGCAGATAAAAGAATATGCAAAATACAGGTTTTCTTTAAAGCAATCCAGCCAAGCTGAATGATAAACCGGGAGTATTACATTCTCCCTTATGACCTTATGATTGACAAAATATAACTGGTTGTCTTTTTTTAGTCTTCTTCCCCCATGAATAAATGGCAGAAAATTGATATATGAATATATATTAGATGCTGCATCATATCACAGCTTGGCTGATCCACTAGTTCCTCCCCTATGAAATTCCAGCTAGAACCTGAAATTTCACTTTTCTCAGACACACCTTGACTTCTTCCTGTACTTCCTTTATTAGTCAGTGTATTTAAACAACACATTCATTCATGTGCATTATACAATCTTAAAATATTAGGAATTTTACTGGGTTGGATATGCTTTATCATCTGATTCACAAATGTAAAAAAATAAATCTAATGCTAAATATTTATGAGCATAAAAATGAGCATTAAAAAATTAAAACCCTTTTCTGTTCTCACCAAAATCATTCTTTTTTTGTTTGAAAATAATGTTTTGTCTATGTTTTAAGCTTTAATCTTTGTTTGAACCTTTTCAATACATCCTCAACTATCATTAACTTTTCCATTGCTTCAATAGAAACCCATTCATGACATCACAGACAGTGACAAAATTCCCCTGTTGCATTCTTCTGAACTGAAACAGCATTCCCATGTTAGACTAGTTCACTTTTACCACCCAGAAAAAAACAACAATCATGTATAATAGAGTCCAGGAGGAGACAGTGATCTCTAAACCCACATGCCTTGGACTCCATAAAGTAATAGGTTACAGACTGGGTGAAAGTTCCAAATGTTGTCCCAACTATTTGCAGCATGCTGGTGTTAATTCAGGAGATGGTAGCAATTGTGTGTATTAGTAAACTGCTAATTTTAATGTTACATTTAGGAAATTATTTTCTGTCATGAATTCAATGAATTCAACTTCATATGCCTGTGATTGTTATGAGCACGTTTGTGACAAGCTTCATTAGTGAAAGCTCTTCATCAGCTGGATCTCCACTAGGTCAGGCAGAGTCATTCCACAAAACGGGCATGCACGCTCCTGTTTAGTCCTTCCAAACCACAGCATTCAGTCACGGAAGGAAATGGCAGCCAGGGGCGGAGGCTAAGAGAATTTGCTGGTTTTTCAAAAATGAGTCAAGTGCAAGTCATTGTGTCACTTGTGCCAGTATGCTGCAATGTGGCAAGAAGGAGAAAAATAGACACTGAACAAGAGTTTGCTTATGTGTCTCTGTGTGGGGTAAAACTGATCTAATCTTTCCAATCAGATAAATTTTTCCAAAAAGTCGTTGCTGGCATCTGCTGAAGACATTATGCTTGTTTTTGCAGGAGAACGAATCTCATTCCAGTCCTGCGGTTTGGTAGGTAGGGGGCACAACCTTTTGTTTCTCAATGTCAGTCTGAGCACTCTCTCTCTCTCGCTCTCTCTTGCGCCTATGTTTCCTCTACTCCTATCTGACATACAGTCCAACTTCTAAAGGGTGTTAATAGCTCGATCAGAATTTCATAACATGATAAAGATACACTAGGGTCTAGTCCAGAGCCTACAATGAGGTCATGTTGGAATAATCCATTGGCAACATTGGCAAGCATGTGGAGGCCATTCGGAGAGAGGTGTCAAAGATATTTATTCAGCAAGTGCCAGTAGCTAGAAATGGTCATGTTGGCCAAGACCAGAAATGCTTCAGAGATCCTGATGTATTCAGATATCCCCTGTTTAATGAAATAGTGAAATAATATCTCATGGCATATCACAAACATGCAAAAATTATTTGCATTTACATTTATAGAATTTGGAAGGCCTCCTTATCCAGACTGAATTACATTCATCTATTCTATAAAAATGAGCGACTGGAGGTTAAGCGCTTGGCTCAAGGACCCGGCTATGATAACTGGGAATCAAACCCTGATTTTCAACTCAGCACATTAACCACTGCACTACCACTTTATGTCTTTATGTCTTTTATTCATTGAACATTATTCAATTTGATTGCAAATCTGATGTAAGACAATAAGTGACAATGAGTGACTGAAAGATATCTAGACAACAAAATGTTATTCAGTAGTTACAGCATTAACCGATGCTTAATAAATTCTACACAAATTTTTTATTTATCTTAAGAAAGGAAAGGAAGCAAAACTTTGTTTGTCTAATTATGTATATGTGACTAATAAAGACTAACTGAAATACAAAAATTTTAAGTCTACCTACTAAAATGGCATTAAAATCTCCAATTGTATGTTTTAGATGTATGTATGTATGTCTTAACATCGAACATGTTTATCGTCTTCATGATCTTTCTGTGTCGTTAATAGTTCAAATAGATTCCACAGGGACAGGAATCTTGTTGCTGGTGTTGACATCTCATCAATCATTAGGAGCAGGGATACACACCCTGCTTAACAGACACACAGGTACTACACAGCTCATCCTACTGACTCAAATCAGCTGCAGCACGTTATCTTCAAAGGAGATATGCACGCACGTCTTACACCTCTTACACAACACAAACACACCGTGCTGGGATCAGAACACCTCAGGATGAAGTGCTGATGAGGTCTTCAACTGCTATAGCGCTGAGTGGAAATGGTCCATTGTTAAATCTGGAAAAGGAAACACCTTGCATAGCAACAAACAACATCCGTCACCACAGGGCTTTCAGAAAGGCAAGTTCTTACTGGCACACATAAAAACGTACTTAACTGAGTCATCTTGCACAACCCAAAGGTTACAGTTAGTGGGATTGCAAGGGAAGGCGGTCCCACCACACAAGCCTTTACAACTTCCTTTGATCAAATCTTTTCAACGTAGACCTTAAGAAGTGCGAGTTAACCAGCTTTGAAGGAGATATTACACACTACTGGACTGTTGAAAAACTTAAACGCTTACTAATGAGCCAAAAACCCATATGTGCCCCCAAACGCCTACCAGATGTGTGTGTTGAAAGGTGCAGTGTAACACACTGTAGGCTCTATGAGCTCAGGCGGTAGGCCATATGCTTAATAGATACCTACACACAACAGTGTAGTGAAAAGAACATTAAAGAGGTGTGTGAAAGCGTAAACAGGAAGTAAAACAGAAACAGAAAACAGAATTAAAACTGACTGGACATCCAAAGGTGAACTTTAGGGCACAATTGATGATACTTGCACCAGAAATTAAAAATGATATTAAATGATCATTAGTTAGGTTTTATAACAATGAACAATTTCTTCTTACATGTTAAATGCCCCCTTGACCCAGAATTAGGGAATAAGTGGGAAAGAAGATGAATGAATGAATGAATGAATGAATGAATGAATGAATGAATGAATG
>JAOTRA010000001.1:8842041-8853108 GCA_026260255.1 Pseudolaguvia tuberculata | reverse complement strand
CCCAGAATTAGGGAATAAGTGGGAAAGAAGATGAATGAATGAATGAATGAATGAATGAATGAATGAATGAATGAATGTTAAATGTCATGGTAGTGGGATTAGAAGATTATTTCTTCAATTTCCTGTACCACCAAGCTACTACTTCTTGATCCCTAAGCAAGGTCCTTAGTTGGATAAACAAAATTGAGAAAATCATTTGGAATAAGGATGAATGGCGAATGCTAAAAATGATTCTGTAGCCAATATTACATTAACCAATGTTTTGTAGGGATTGACTTGTATATTTGTAGTATTTTGTTAGTATTTATTTATCCCTGTCTTTTTGTAGATGTTTATCCCTGTCTTTTTGTAGATAGATAGATCTATAACTATATCTAGATAAAAACATTGTTCATTTCAGATGAAAATGAATGCAATTATATATTAAATAATATGTATAATTTACACCTGGGACATTTTTATGAAACTGAGCAACATAATGTATTAGGAAAAACCAGAGTACACTGGGAAAATCCACACCACACCGACACATCCACAACGCCCCATGCTTGGATAATTATATACAATTATATTAAAATGTTGTTATTGAAAATTTTTCCCTATCAAATTATCAAAAATGTTTTTGACAAGTTCATATGCAAAGTGTTCATATTGTAGGCTTGGTGGTTCAGGATTCACCTTTCCTCCTTAATTTAGGACCAGATTAAGTAAAAGCTTTCCAGGAGTGGAAACGTTCTCTCCAGCGTGTGGGTGTCATCTGAACAGCTTTGTATTAAAATCAGAAGTTCAGTAGCTTCTGCAGCTACACTCTTTCATCATGCGTTTCATCTGGCAACATTCCCTCATTTTGTGTGTTTAAAGACTTCGGAAGTGGTTTAAAGAAGAAGAATAACTTCTGGCCAACACATTTTTCAGCTATTGATAGTGGTGAAAGTCTGATTTGTGAATAAATGTGCCAGGATACAAGTGCGATTTGAATGATAAACGAGTAACAATACAAAAGTCTGAAAACACAATTATATTTTTTCATAGCAAAGCTGTGAGGACATTTTTATATTATTATTCCTATTTCTATTTTTTTTACCCAAATCACAGGGAAATACCGCTCAGCTGCTTACATGAGGAAGTGAGTCACTGCCCTTGTCTGATCTGAAACAGACTCAGAGTAACTTAGGGTGTGTTCACACTTGTCAGGTTTGGTTGAATGAACTTTACCATTGATTGGTTTAATTAAATGTGTAAAAACTGCATGTGTAAAAAAAACTCTGGTGTGTACCAGACAAATGGAATGAGATCGCTGAAAAGATGGGTCTCGGTCTGTTTCAAATAGATGCAGTTTGACTAATATACGCTATATGGCCAAAAGTATTCACTCACCAACCTTGACTCACATATAAACTTAAGTGACATCCCTCTAGAGTCCAGTAGTGGCATGCTTTGCATCACTGCATCTGACGCTTTGCATTGCACTTGGGGATGTATGGCTTGGATACAGCTGCCCGGCCACAGAAATCCATTCCATGAAGCTCTCTGTGCACTGTTCTTGTGCTATCCTGAAAGCCACATGAGGTCTGTATCAATAAACTCTGCAGAAAGTCAACAACTTCGTTGCACTATGCACCCACTCACCCCGCTCCGTCAATTTACGTGGTCTACAACATCATGGATGAGTTGCTGTTGTTCCCAAATACTTCCTTGTTCTTATAATACAGCTGACAGTTGACTGTGGAATATTTAGTGGTTAAGACAGGGGTTCAAATCTCAGCACAACCAAGCCACCCAGTGACCATCAACCATCTGTCAAGTCAACCATTCAGCTTCTGAACTCATCACTATGAGTTGAGAACTCATCAACTCAGACACCTTCACACCTTTATTAAAATAAAAAAAATTCATATTTTATTTCTATTCTTTTATTTTGGTGAAAAAAATATATATAATAAATAAAGTATAATAATGCACTGTCACTTCACAACAAGAAGGTCTCTTGGCCAGGGGTCTATCTGTGCAGAGTTTGCATGTTCTTCCCACGCTGGTGTGAGTTTCCTCCGGGTACTCTGGTTTACACCCACAGTCCAAAAACATGTACATTAGGTCGATTGGTCATTCTAAATTGCCCATAGGTGTAAATATATGTGACCTGTGCAGAGTGTACCCCTGCCTCTCACCCTACGTGCGCTGGGATGGGCTCCAGTGGACCCCAGTGACCCCGAATTGGGGAATAAGCAGGTAAGAAGATGAATGAATGAATGCATGAATGAATATTGATTAAATAACTCAATTGAGTTTTTTTATTTAAAAATTGACCAATGACCATTTGGAAGCAATTGGTTCCTTTATTGGTTGTGAAACTTTGGTTATGAAAATTGGTTATGAAACTTTGTAAGTTGTAATCGTTACAATTTTCCTAATTAACCCTAATTAAATATTTTAGTTAGCTGTAATGAATTAATGTTACACTGATTTGGTAAATGAATTCTGTAATGCTGTTTCCATGTAGCTAGCTACTGACAAAAAACATCCTTGTAAAAATTTTATTTTACACCAGATAAAATAACCGTCACTGATCATTAACTGTGTAAAGAATTTCTGAGGAACACTGAGCTGGAAAAAAAACTGGTTCAAAGGGTCAGTTTTAGTTTGTTGGTTTTTTTTATCAGGATTTTTTAAATTCACATTTTTCATTTTTTAACACTGTAAAAGTTTTTCTGGTTAAATAAAACTGTTGTGAAATCTTCTGAAGATTTCTGAATAAGCCATCAACTATCAATATTTGTAAGTCAGGAGTGAAGCTACAAAACGTTCATGAATGTATTTAATACTGTAACGGAGAGCAAAATAAATTGCTAATGAAGACGTATGACGTATGACGTCTTCTTTTAAAATATCTACGAAATTTCAAAAATAAATACAGTATTAAATATTTTATAGATAGATAGATAGATATTTGTATATGACACATTGCAAACACACAGACAATAATATCAGAGCTTCTAAGTGTGGTACAAATAAATATTTAAATAAATAAATTAACACTAGGGTTTCAGAAACAAATGTACATAAACAGTCATTTTTTTACAGATAGAAATAGGTCATTTCTGGGCTACGTCTCTTTCAGTCAATATCCGAACCCACAGTAGGCAGAAAAGAGTTTTGCATTCAAAACATTCCTTGTTGCTTTAGTCCTTCTTCTTCTTCATCACGTTGCAACTCTATGGGGTCAAGCACCAAGCTCTGAGTTCTGAACACGCTGATGAGTCCCGATCTGGAACGCTTGTGGCGTCACAACTCAGACCATAATGACTCATCTGCAAAGCTTTCTTTCTTTCTTTCTTTCTTTCTTTCTTTCTTTCTTTCTTTCTTTCTTTCTTTCTTTCTTTCTTTCTTTCTTGTTGTCCTTTTTTGTCTCTCTTTCTTGGCCTTCATCTTGTCTATTTTATTTTGAGGTAGAATTTCACGGACTTCACAGTCACCCTGAAATAAAACAGACATCCAGGAGATCAGATATCACGCATGGAACTAAAAACGCAGCCTAACGATGACCTCATGCAGTCTGGTGATATTGTGGACACATTTTTTGCATGGTTTGTGTGTGTGTGGGGGTGTGTAGGGGTGTGTGCTGGCTTACAGTGAGCGTCTGTGATTTAACGTTGTGTAGACGTTCCAAGTTTCACCTTTTCCTCGTTTTCTACATCGTAAGTGCCTTGTTTGTGGAACCTGTCAATGACAAAAACGTTTTCAGGACACAAAAAAAAAACAATGACTGATATGAACTTTCATTTTATAAACTAACCTGAGAGCTAAGAGGAGGCCGATGATGGTGAGACATAGAGATGAAAGAACAACAGCCACCACGGCGAGGGCTGTTGTCCGACTGTAGCCTTCTTCATGAGTTCCTACAGGTAATGAGAAGTAGAGACACCTCTCTCCCGAGTAATTTGGATTGCATCTGTATTTAAAAAATGATTGTCATTTAGTAAAAGCATAGGGTTTATACATAATCAGAAGGTTAAGAAATTCAGTTGATGAAATAAGTAGACATACATGCATGAAGGACCAATCTTTTTCAGATACTGGCATGTTCCATGGATGCAATAATCCTTATATTTCTTCAGGCAAGGATTCCTTTTCTTTCCTTTTCCCTTTCCTTTTCCTTTCCTTTCTCCTTTTGCTTTTCTTTCAATCCCTTCAGCTTCTCGCCTTTCCGCATTTAGTACTGCGCTCGGGTCTTTGGGTTTACTTGAAAGTGCAACTGTAGGAGCACAAGGTCAGTTTTATAATCAGTCTTTAAACTTAAATGTAATACAAAAGCAAAGCTAGACTACAAAAAGTTTGCAAACAATTTGTTTATTAGAAATATTTTATTAGAAATATGAAATCTGTTTTTAAATTACCTTGGGGCATCTCAAAATCGCCTGACAGGTCATATTCATATTCATCATCATCGTCATAATAATATTCCTCCTCTTCTTCAAGTCGGTGGTCCTTAGGCTTGATGTTATCAGTGAGCCTTTTGCTGTTTAAAGATTCAGATGTACGCAGCAGGTGAATCACAGTGGTATGTGAAGGTTTCTCCGACTCGTACCTGTCTATTGATGCGCCACCCGTTAGAGTCAAAATAACTGTAAAAGAAAAACAGAACAGTTTTACAATATGATAAATCATTCATTTTATTTGCTTCTTAATTTTACTACCTCCTGGTTGTGCATACAGTATGGAAAAGGTAGGCAGCAATTGTTAGATTCTATATGTAATTTTCCCATGTGATGTAGTTAGTTGAAAACAATCTATTCTTTTACCTAAAATAGGTCTCAAGCCTCTGTCTACACCCCTAGAGGGTGCTCGGGCAGATTTACAAAACATGCACAGACACTGATCTAATGCATGAACACATGGGTCAAAAATAAATCTATCATATTACATTACAAAAAGGATTCACAATTGGGTGGCTGACCAACTGAACTGCAGCGATGACCTCTAAGAAAAGATTCTTAGACATGCAAAAACACTTTAGAGATAAAAACATCAAAAAAACAAAACCCTCCAACTCATCCTGTTCCAGATACATACTAACAAGCTACTAAAATCATTTTCATTTCACGTGCAACAGCAAATCACATCATATGACATCACGTGTATCTACAAGGTGAAAAGACATTAGGCTGAGATCAAAAGCCTGAATGAAGACAGTTACTTACCCAGCACATGGGCGAGAACAGCCAGAACACAGCGCTTCATAGTTTCACTTCAGATATACAAAAAGACACAAAAAGTTGAAAGGAAATTCTAAGGAAAAGATTTGGCTTGTTTTGAGTAATCCACAGAGTTCAGAGTTTAATCCGTAGACATGTGAGAGCGCCTGGCTGAGCTCTGAGACAGGAACGAGACAGAAATCAGTGCTGGAGCAGAACGAGCATTTAAATAGAACTGGGAGGAGCAGTCAACGCCCTCACACGTCTCTCTCTCTCTCTCTCTCTCTCTCTCTCTCTCTCTCTCTTTTACCTCCCACACATTTTTACAACATACTGTCGACATGCTTAAATCCATAGAGGAAGGTAGAGCCGACAAAAATTTTACTTGGGTACAAAAACACAACTACTATTATGGTGACTTGAGAAGAGGAGAAGAATAAAGCTTGCAATGATTAGATTTCTCCACTTGTGGATCTGATTAAATGATGGGTAAAACCAGGAATCCTGTATTTGTAAATAAGCGGGTGTAGAGTATGAATGAATAAATGCATAAAAAATTTATTTGTGTGAGAATTCAAGTAAAGACCCATAAACTTAAGTAAATATAACAATGTAAATAAAATGTGTTACTGCCCACATCCAGACATTTATTTTAACTTTTAATCCTTCAAGAACATTTGGTTCTATAAAGGAACAGATAGAATTTTCTTTGATGGGGGCTCAGAAATACTTTTTAAAAATCTATTTACATGAACTTGTAGACCCTTACAAGAGATTTTTAATGAACTATTTGTTTTCCAGAAAGGAGTTTTTAAGAGGCACAATAAAGGTTCCAAACAGACCCTTTAGCCAAGAAGACACATCTTTGTCAACCCAAAGAACTTTGAAGGACGAACCACTAGGATTCCTGATAAATCTATTCAGAAACAGAAGAAACATTTACCTAGCCAAACAGTTGCACTTAATGTGTTCTGTGTGAAACCATACAACTGATCGGGTTCTAAAGGGAACCTTATCTATCACCGTAAAGAGATATCACTCCAATATGATATATGACTTGGTGCTCCAAACAGCTCAAACTCCTGGTTTCTCCTAAATCCTAAAATATGTATGTTAGATGGATGGGTGATTTAAAATTAGTGTGAGTATGTGTGTGGCCCTGTGATGGACTGGTGACCTGTCAAAGGTGACTTCTGCCTTTCACCCTTTCAGAGATCTGGGATATACTCTAGCAGACCCAGGAATAGAAGATGAATGAATAATTGAATGATTGATTGATTGATTGATTGATTGGTTAATGAATGAACGAATGAATTTTTTTAAAGAATATTACTTTATTGATTTTTTTTCTTACGTGCGAGACTTCCATTAAATTGTTCTCAATGAAACCCAGACACTGCACACAATGAGTGCAGACACTGCCATCTAGTGGAACTAAACACACAGAGTTACCTGATTACACATAAGTACAATATGACCAACCTATAATTATAAGAAATACAGAAAAAATTTTAACATGTCATTTGGTGGGAGAAAAAGCTGAAAGAAGAAGAAGAAGAAGAAGAAGAAGAAGAAGAAGAAGAAGAAGAAGAAGACTTTGAGGTTAAATATTATTAAGGTGACAATCGAAATATACAATCCTCGAACAGGAATCTGGACTGAACTGTGGATCAAAAGTTTATTTTTAATCTAGATGATAATAAATAAATAAATAAATATATTATTTTGATTAATTCTGTGTTCTGCTGTTTATGACACGCTTTTCTACTCACACGTGGCGTAACAGATAAAAGACTACTATCGTAAATATATAATTTTCTACTCACTCTGTAGACATATAATATAATTATATTTTAAGAACTTATTTTTATTGTTTCCTCGCAGGAAAATATATTAATGTTTAACGCAATAACATCCTTAAAATTAGAGCAAAGATGTAACGCGTAAGTGTCGCCATGGCAACGCACTTAAAACAAACTAGATGTCCGTATGTTTACTAAATTGCGTAGCAAAAACAAAATAAACGAATCGATACTAACAATGGGAGAGTATTAAGTATTTCATTTATTTATTTATTTATTTTAAGTAAAGGCGTCTTTTTGGTTGGACTTTATATTCAATAGCGCCGACCGAACTCCTACCGGAAGTAAACCAGTTCCAGCTGGTTTTAGTCGCAAAGCGATATTTAGTTACAGACCCAGTGCAGTTAATCGATTAATAGACCGAATAGTTTTAAAAAGCATGGACAAAATAAAACACAGGGCTGTGAGGATTTATTACAGAAGTTTACAATTTAAAAGGTAATTATACATTATTTTATTTCTAGTTTAGCAGCTGATTAGCGTTCTGCTAATTTAGCCTAGGATTCACAAGAGGCCTTGTTTACGTTGCGCGTTAACGCGAATATATTTAACAGCAATATAATTAAAATGAAAGACAGATTATAAAACAAAACGGTTGGAATATTTCTATTCTAATGTAATGAATGTGCAATTATGCGTTAGAACGTCTCTGTGTGATTTGACTGGTGTTGTGTAGTGTTTGTTTCGTTAAGTGGTGTGTTGTGGCTTTATAGACATTGTTCAAGTTCATTTGATGCTGAAATAAACTTAGAACAATGATTATAGGAAACATAAAATAAAGTTCTACTCATGATGGACATTTGCAATATTTTTAGTCAGCACGTTTGTCATATGGAAGTTGAGTCATTTCCTTTCATGGACACTTCCAGCATTTGCCAGATGCTCTTATTCAGAGGGACATACATTTATTTTCCTTATTCAACTGAGCAATTCGGGTTTAAGGGTCGTTTTCAGGGGCCCAACTGTAATTTGGTCTTGCTGGGAATCAAACCCACAATCATCCTAGTAGCAGACCAATACCTTAACCCCTGAGCTACCACCACTGTCGCAAGTAGTCTTGGAGTCGTGGTTTCTTGGAGTTATTGGAAGTGATGTCATCAATGGGAATTATTTATGTTTCCTCTGGCCAATGTAATTGAACATCATGTCATTGAATGTGTATAATAGAATTGTGTCATGGTGTTGGGAGTCTAGACATGTCTTTAGATGGGCGTCCTGGTACAGGTCATGTTGTGATTCGAGTTGAGTCGTTGTTAGGAACTGAATAATGCCGTCTTTGGGTGTTTTTATTTGGTAGCTGAGCGTTCTGTTGTTTGATGTAGAGTTGTGTTTTTCGTGTCACAGCATCCTGTTGTTGGAATTCGAGCCAGGTACTCTTTCGGTCATTCTTGCAAGTTATTTAAACAGATTCCATTTTTCTTGCCTAGTATAACACAAACAAATACTTAACAAAAAATGTTTTTTTTAAATTATTCTCTTGTTTAAAATAAATTATGTTGTTATTTTTTTTCCCAGAAGTTGAAGATGTTTTTTGGGGACTTTGAGGACTGGTTTTTACCATCAGCACCACTCATCTCTGTCTCATACGCCATATCCAATCCAGCTTCATCTCAGGTCTCCTCTTATTCACATCCAACAATCATTCTGAAACATGGGTAAGGTGACGGTGATGGACGATTATGTTTGGTTTTGTTGAACAGGTTTTCTTTAGCCTTCATCACAAACATTTCTAGTAGCCATCACATTAAACGTCTCCATGGGTGGAAACGAAGGAGGAGGACGTGGCGGAGACCGATGGAATATCTTCAGTGTGCGTCCCATCGTGCAGAAATCCCCTACTGACCCAGGCTCTGATTCCAGCTCAGGTAAGAAACAGTCAACATGCGAAGGAGAGTGTTCGAATTTCGAGTCTTTAATCAGTGTTTAGACATGACTTCAGGATGTCTGGGACATAACAAAACTGGACTAAGCAAATATCTATACTAATAATAATTATAATTTTTTTAAATTAACCATCATTATTTTAACTCTCTTCTATGTTGAATGCTTTGTGGTGGAGAAGTCATGTGACTGTCTGGTGGAGTTTGTTTATGGTCTTACTAAGTTTTTACATCATTAGAAAATTGGGTGTCATCTTAATAAACAAAACCAAATTGCATTGAAGCAAAGTGAAAAATATTTAGCCTTTAATTGTTAGGATGATGATCGCCTCAGAAAGTAAGTCCTTTTTGAATCTCACTCACAGGAAGTTTAAGTTTGCAGTCGTTCTTTGGGCTCCAGAAGTCCAGCACCCTGGACAGCATCCAGAGCCAGACAAACCTCGCTGGTGATAAACCGGCCAACCTGAAGCCTCCCAAAATGGAGGTGAGCGGAACTGATGCCAAGAAGACGCCTGCACTCAAGTTGAAACATCGTGACATGAACATTCTTACACCGTCAGGCTTCTGACAGCTTGGCACCTTTTTTTCTTTTGTTTTTACTCAGGTCACTCACACACTCCAAACAAAAAACCCTAACCCAAAAGGCTGGTTTTACACTGAATGTGTTTTTTTTCTTTCATACATAGCACTTAAAAGAAGCAATATTTCCAGAATCTGTCTTTTTCACAAAGCTCACTGTGATTAAAGAGACAGTACATGAGTTCTAGTTAAAATCCACGTGGTATGACACGAAATGTGAGGAATTTCACCATACAAGTGTGGTTTCATTCTCCAGGATTGCACAATGTTGCGTGCCCAACTGTCAGGGTGTGGAAGCATGAAGCTGCTTCTGCTTTGCTTTCGCTGCTCACACGTTTGCAATGTAACACCGTAGCTTTCTTTAGTGCCAAAATTCCTCCTGCTGTCGATATTTACCCTGGATCAAAGTTAACCGAAGACATTTATAATAAAATGTTCATTCACTCTTCAGACAGTGTACCGTGAACCGCCTTTACGACCGTGCAAGGGTTCTTTCTGTAAATATTGTTTTAATAGAGCCATCATTTAATTATTTTCCCAGCATGCATGTCTGTCGTTGTATCTAAGCAGTTTAAAGTCGTCACAACCTCCCGGTTTCAAGGTTCAAATAAAATTGGATACTTTCTGTGAATACCATGACATGCACTGAGTCGTCTTCACACCAGCGCTGCAATCTCTCGAACCGCTCTACGTGTTGAGAAAAACTGGTTTAATGTCGCTTCTGTGCTGTTATCAGTTAACACAAAGCATGCGATAGAGGTGTCTGTGCGCCCCTGGTATCCTCCCTGTCCTTCTCATTCTCTGTCCATAAGCAATACCATTTCCCGGGATAGATTTGTATGACATGCTTGTAGTTTGCCACAAATGTTCTCATTCATATTTTTCTTTTTAGACTTTTTAATGAATATAATCTCTTTTATAGTTCATAACCAGTTCTGAAGTAAATGCTAATTTCTTTAGTTGCTTTTGTAGTGATGTTTTTTTTTTTTAATGAGTGAGATGACTTTTTTGCATTCCAGGTCTCACACACACGCTAAGATTTGTTCTGTATAAATATTTATCTGCCATGCAGCTGTTTAGGTTGAGTCTGATGCCTCAAATAAAATTTGATGATATATAAGAGTTGCTTGATTTTAACATTATTTGAATTCTTTCCACTTATATGATCTCATACAGATGATGGATTCTCCCAATTCTTCAAGACTTACATTTACTCATTTTTATCCACTTGATCCAACCCCCCACCCACCCACCCCCAAACCTCCAAATTCCAAACGATAAAATAAAACTTTATTTTATAAATCACAAATCATGAGTAACATGCAGCTATTGGAAAAACAGATAAGATCTGTTTGGAAAAAGATAAAAAGAAAAACAAAAAAAAACCTGTTTCAGCAGGAACACTAATAAATCAGAAAATGAAGGAGAGGAAAACACATCACTCCAATTACATCAAGCAGCGTTTAACAAACTGCTAAAATACTTGTGATTTCGGTGTATGTATGTGTGTGTGTGTGTGGGGGGGGGGGGGGTGTGTGGAGGGGAATAGTGCCG
>JAOTRA010000001.1:8816493-8826732 GCA_026260255.1 Pseudolaguvia tuberculata | reverse complement strand
AAGGGGCAAAACACGGGGTTACTCAGGAGCAAAGGGGCAAAACACGGGGTTACTCAGGAGCAAAGGGGCAAAACACGAGGTTACTCAGGAGCAAAGGGGCAAAACACGTGGCTACTCAGGAGCGAAGGGGCAAAGCATGGGGTTACTCAGGAGCGAAGAGGCAAATAGCAAGCAAGAACAAACATTATTAACAGCACTTCGTGATCGTTAATTATCCTTAATGATTCGCTACATGTCATCACCCTGGCAACCTAATCCAGGACAACGCCGCTAAACAAGGGGGAGGGGCTATGTCTGATTCTTCACAGGACAGTTGCTCCTGCAGCCAACTGCAGCCCTGAACAGGACACGAGCGGTGGATAATCGATGGATGGATTAAAACAAGTGATAATATTTTATGTTTTATCAGAAAAAGCCGAAATCTGCGAGCCAGATGCAATCATCAAAAGAGCCACACCTGGCTCGTGAGCCATAGGTTCCCGACTCCTGCTCTACAGTGTAAAAGTTCTTCTTTTGAATAGGCAAAAGAATATTCTGTATAAACAGAAATTCAGTAATCCACAATGGATTGTTAAGCAGACCTCAAGTAATTAAAAGAAATTTTAATGACATAAAGAACATTGTCACTTTTAAAGCTACAATTTGGGCCTTTTTTAAAAAAAAAAAAACCTCCACCAGCATCGTGGTTCTTTCAGAAGTATATAATTATGGATGTGGTTGGATTTTTGCTTATATATAAAACAGAATTATATGCAACCATGTGACCTGTAAATGCTCTGGCGACAAAGTATATTCCCTCAAAACAGCATAAAGACAGAGCATAGACTGTACACAATGTCTCCAGCAGTAGTCTTACAGCCCACATCATTAGCTCCTTAAGCTAATAAGCTCCCCACCTTAATACTTCCTGAATTTAAGCTAGTCTCGTCCATGGGGGAAATTATAGAAGTGCCGGGGTTTCCAGCTCTGCATGCAAGTATTCTCCACAGGGGTTGCGAGTTCAAGGTTTTATAGGCTGGTATGTCCTGTCTTGACACTCAAGGAAATGTTTCCTAAGGATCAGCCAACACTCCAAACCAGGACTGGAGCATTAGTGTGATTTGAATTCAGGAGAATCAATAAGGATGCATCTGGTGAGCCGTTTTCACAAGATGCCCCCCATGACCTCAGATTTTAACATTTCCTTCGAATTTCTCAGATGCTTCTAAGATGCATTTGTTTGCTTATTTCCTATGTAAATCCTGAGCCAGCTGCATTGCAGGCTGGATGTTTGTCATGATCCCTCCCGGGATAAATTATTAGTTGTGTATGTCAAGGCCAGAGAAGAATAATAACTATATTTATTTGAAATATATTCATTCATTCATCTTCTTACCCGCTTATTCCCTAATTCGCGGCCTTGTAAGTAGGGTATTGTACTGTTGGTAATGGTAGTATAGGATAGATTAGAAATGGGTGGTGTATTATTGGGAAGGGATATGTATGTATGGGATAGGTTAGTTTAGTATGGTGTGGTATGCTAGTGAAAGGTTTGTGCAGTTTAGGGTAGTGTACTATTGGGAAGGGTAGTGTAGTGTATGATAGTGTAGTACTGTTTAGGGCAGGGTAGTGTAGTAGTGTACTGTAGTGTATGGTAGTGTAGCACAGTCACCTCATAACAAGAATGTCCAAGGTTCGATTCCAGGGCAAGGGGTCTTTCTCTGCATGTTCTCCCAGTGCTTGCAAGGGATACTCCGGTTTCCCCCAACAGTCCAAAGACATGTACATTAGGTTGATTGGTGAGTCTAAACTGCCCATAGGAGTGAGTGTGTATGGCTGTTTCTCTATGTATGGCCCTAAGATGGACTAGCAACCTGTCCAGGGCCTACCCCTACCTCTCGCCCTATGAGATAGGCTCCAACAGGATAAGCGACTGGTATTGCTCCCCCTCCCCTTCCAGATATTTAAGCTTAAAGACCCCTAGTGTAGAACAGTAAAGTGTATGGGGTGTGTAGCGTAGTGTACCATGGTGTCGTGTTTCTCATGGTTAAACCTGAGAAATGTGTGCATTCTGTCAGTCGAGAAGGAGACTAGAGGGAAAAGGAAGTAAAACACAGACATCCACCACCAAAAGTGTGGGGGTTTTTTTTCAGAGCAGCTTATTAATTATAAAGGATGTGGTTTAACAGACTGCTTGTTTGTACGAGGGTCTGCATGACAGGTATTCAGAAAATCAGAGAAAGATTTCAGATTTACATTTACACTTTATTTATATATTCGATCATCTCTATACTTTTATGTCCATACAAACAGTTTCTTATTTGCTTATGTTTTCTGTAACACTCATTATAAAAAAAAAAAAAAGAGATTAGGGAAATTAATTAATTGTAAATTGAATGAAACTGAATTGAATTGAGAGAGAGGGAGAGAGAGAGAGAGAGAGAGAGAGAGAGAGAGAGAGAGAGAAAATGAAAGAATGAAAGAGGACAAAAGTAGGTTGAAGTTAGAGAGACATGCAGACGAATTTGATAGAGTAGGAGACATATAGCCAAAGACAAGACAGTAAGTAAATGAGTCAAATGGAGGGAGAGAGAAAGAGACAAAGAGACAGACAGGCCACACACAGTCGTGGTTTATAGGACGTTTTCAATTTGGCTGTGAATGTATCTTGAAGAGGGTAGACTAGACAACATCATAAAAACAAGACAAGACCAAAAGAGACAGGAACTGAAGTGTTAAGCGCTGATCTGATTTTAAAGACAATTATAAATTCCTAGTCTGGTAATGTAAAGATGCAGGAAGTATTTGAAAGTCCTTTGAGCCAAAGCCCAGATTCAGCCTTGAACCCTTGGCAGCTGAGCTCCACTCCTCTCCACTCCACACCATACCACCTCACCCCACCTCACCCCTGTCCTTTACACTTCCCCGACAGAGCAGGATGTCCTTAACCCTAGTGTCAAGTGACACAGAGAAACGGAGGGAGAGAACAACCGACTGATGATCTTCACTTGCCCAATAATATACAGCTGCTACATACCACAAATCATTTGGTGCTTTAATGCTGATATACAGCTGCTACATACCACAAATCATTCGGTGCTTTAATGCTGATACGTTTTTACGTTTTTACATTTCAGGGCAACACACTGGTTGGAATGATAACAGCAGGATCGAAATGCTTTCACATTGTACAGCAATATAAAACCAGGTACCAGAATATTGTAAAACAAAAGCCATAACCGTATGTTCCAACCATCTCATGCTGTTGTCCATGAAGGTATTTTTTAGAATACAAAGCTTGCTAATATGCACCTACAGTCTATACAGATATGATATACGCATTTAATACAATTTTAAGCTAGATGTTTATTTTAAAATCCAAAATATAACTCCAGGGGTTTCAGAGCTTCACATGTTCTTTCTGTATGGTTTCAGCACCTTTCTGGTTTTCCGATTTTCTCCAAAAAAACTACCTTTATATCAACTGACCCCTTTTTTATTATATATGAGTTAACATTGTCCTGTGATGAACTTACATACTATACAGGAATAGACTCTGAATCTACTCAGAACCTGACCGGGATAAATCTGATCCAATAAACAATTGTGGTATGCCAAGGGAAAAAGTTATCTCAAAATATTCTGCACAATAACTATGCTGTCAATCAGACTCTCATTGGTTGGTTTTGGAATGACCGCTGAAGAGAAACCCAAGTGTAAACAACGTCCGCCATAAGAAACAGTGCATTTTTTTCATTAGTTGAAATAAAACCACACTTTTTAAGTTACTCCTAATTTGATTTATTTATTTCAGGGTTTTTTTTGCTGGCAGATCTAATCACTTGGCCACAGCATTTATTTCTTCTCTCGGATTAGGTCTGGCTAGCATGTACGGCACTTTAAAAATAATAAGGCTTTGAAAATTACAGGCGACAGCTGTGATGATAACAATGTTGGGCGATAGAGTTTGGGTCACCAGGGGTCTAAGGCGTTGTGTACTGTATATGGGGTTGTTTTTACAGCTGGCGCTAACCGTAATACACCTCTCTAATCAGACTTTGTAACAAAATCTGTGTTATAATTAGGGTGCTATTACAGGACATTAGGAAACTGATTAAAATTAACACCCTTAAAAACATCTACAGTATATGAGCAAATTATTGGAACACCTGAACATATAATCTGTCATCATTCTATTCCAGATTTAATCTCACTCTTCTTCCTATAAAAAAACTCCACATTTCTTTTCACTAGTTTTAATGAGATCAGACACTAATGTTGAGGTGAGGATGTCTGGGGTTCCAGTTAGAATCAGGACAGGACATGAGAGTTCGTCCACACCAACACAGCAGGTCTTTATGGAGCTCACAGGGCTTTTGTTTACAGGAACATTGTCATGCTGGTACATGCTGAGTTTGAATCTCACAGTTCCAGTGAGGGAAGAATAAAATGATACAACAGAAAAAAGACATCCTATGGTTAAGTTGTTGGACTGATACACGATTTTATGAGGTTCCTCAGTATAAAAGGTATAAAAAGTCTGGAGACACCTTCTACAAATGTCTTCTTTATTGCAAATCATTTGAAAATATTTTAACAAAAAATTTATCTCACCAACAGAGACTGTCCCCCCATAATTGTTTTTATGGTTAAAAATGAAAAGAAAGGTAAAACATTTTAATAACACTTGTATATTTTAATTGAATTCAAAGTAGCTACATCCTCCACATCGACCGTGTTAACATCATGACCATTCTGTTCCTTAACGCTATCTAAAGTTCCATCTTAATGTCAGTGTGTTTTCCATACTCCTTCTGTCAGCACCATGGAAAAGAAAAATCCATCTCCACAGCTGAGTCTAGCACCTGTGCTTTTCCCTGCATTAAAACTCAGCGGGACCGATTAATCTCATGCACTTAATCCCTCTTTGGTTTAACTTGCTTCTAATCTAAAGAGGTGAAGATCACCTCTTCTTCCTCACTGTTGCTCTGTGTCAGAACACTTTGACACTCTTTATGTCAAAGCGTCTCTCGCTAGTGTCGCCGTCTGATCCTGTGTAGTCAAAGGGTGCCAAACTTGCTGTAACTGCAAAGGACCAGAAACAATCGAGGAATCGAGGAAGAAGGCATTCACTGAAAGCCGCTATTAAAACTAATGGAGCAACTAAATGGAGCCGAGCCTGGGATAAACTGGAACCTAGACTGAACCTCAAATCATCTCAACATTAGTGTCTGATCTCAGTCATACTATTGGAACTGAATGATCCAATCCACAGTCACAACCAAACATACTAGAATGTCTTTCTAGGAAAGTGTAGATGGGATGGGAAGTTTATTAAACTATATATATTTTTAAAATCAATAATATATTGATTTATAAATATTATTATTATATAAAAAATGATTTCTGTTAGATATCTGGTATTACCATAAATGTATTCCTATTTGAAAAGCAATCATGAAGGGAACATTAAATCCCCACTTTTGTTAGTCTATAGCTTGTTTTTTTTTAAACTGATACAACTGCTAGCGTTAATCTGGCTGATGATAGATGCTTAGTCAAGAAGGCTAGAAGAAAACTGTGGTAATGAGGTCATCTGATAAGGCCAGCTCCGGAGCAGAGACTGAACGCTGATGGATATTTGGCCCTTACTGTGCATAACAGTTTGAGCAATAAGGACTAGAAATGGGGAATTAGTCATGTGAAGATATGATAATAAAATAGAACACAATTAAATACTGATCAGTCACAGGACTAAGCTTGTTACTAAGAGATTAATATAGACTTAATAGACTTAACCACTAGTTTGTGGTCTGACGCTTTATTCTGTGGAGGCCAAACCTTTTGAAGCATGTTCTTTTTTTGTTCCAGCATTTGCTGAATTTACTGTTGTGAGTTCCAAGACTAGATTAGGATCAGACAGTTGAAGCCAGGAGCTGACTAACAGGCCAGAGCTGCTAGACGTGGCATTGGATCATAGTTTTTTTAAATTCCAAAATCTTGTCTAATCAAATCTAATTTTTCTTTAACACTATCACCCTACAGTTCTGGAAGACTTTTTTATTGTCACCATCGAACTATGGCCAAACAAATAGTTAGCTCCCAATTGCCAAACAGAACATAACTAAAAGCAGATAAAAAGTAAGCAAAATATTCTTTCTTATATGAGAAGAATAAAATTATCAATTTACAATAACAGGGCGGCGTGGTGGCGTAGTGGATAGCACAGTCGCCTAACAACAAGAAGGTCCTGGGTTTGAATTCCGGGCCGGGATCTTTCTGTGCGGAGTTTGCATGTTCTCCCCGCGATTAGGTCGATTGGTGATTCTAAATTTCCCATAGGAGTGAATGTGTGTGTGAATGGTAGTTTGTCTATGTGTTGCCCTGAGATGGACTGACGACCCGTCCAGTGTGTACCCCCGCCTCTCGCCCTATGCGTGCTGGAATAGGCGCAGCAGACCTCCGTGACCCCGAATTCGCGAATAAGCGAGTAAGAAGATGAATGAATTAATTTACTATAATACTGTGACAACAATAGCTTAAAAACACAAGTAATTTCCTATAGCATTAAAATCCTGGTATGATTTTGGCATTTTGGCATGACTGTGTACATACAACAACAAGAGTCATTTTAGCTGTCTTTTGCTTTAAAGGGGTCCTGCAATTAAACAGTTTATTTCAATCACTTAACAAAGCCAGATGTCACAACTTACCCAGCCTAATCTGTTGTCGTTTTTACTTTGTACTGCCAATTTCCCATATCAGCTTGATGACATATTGAATCAGTTCAGACAGTTTCTGCTTCTGACATCAAACTTACCACTTTTTTTCTCGAGGACAAATCCTCAGGACCTGTAAAGCCATCTTGAAATAAATGCAGACATGGAGGCAAATTGTTAGATGCCCTGGAAACCCACAACAGCATACAAGCCAGTAAGTGAGTTTTATTGAGCTGGTCTGAGATGGTATAAATTGTAGGACAGGAATTGGGGAGCCAGATCAAATTTGAGGACAATTACCACTTCATAGCGGTAGCTTGGTGGTCCTGAGAATTCCAAAATTCCATTCTTTTTTCTATTTTATAACAAAGGTATAACATGTTAAATCAACAATTTACAGGCGAAGAAGAAGAAGAAGAAGAAGAAGAAGAAGAAGAAGAAGAAGAAGAAGAAGAAAAAAAAAGAATAAAGCCAAATTAAAGGCAGAATAATAAACATCAGTGGTGGAGTATATGTAACAAATTACATATACTGGCGTTACTGTAACTGTCTAGCTTTTTATGTACATTTTTCATTTTAAAGTAGCTTGTTTTGGTTCATATTGATGGTTTCAATAATTGATTTCAATCATAATGGTGGTATTAAGAGGTGTATCAGTTGGGTAAGAACCCATTGCCCTCTTCAGTTTATGTTAATGTAACACAACCAGTTTAAGATATATAGATTTTTATACAAATAAAAATTCATAATACATTTATTATAACTACACTGTCCAATGTAACAGAACATAAAGATTAATTATAGCTGGGTTTGATTTGATAAATTAATCATATAAATACTCAACTCACATTTTACAATTTATCAAGTCTCGCTAAAGGTGAAACCACCCATGTACTTTCCTGAACTCTACTGAACTTCTACTGGTATGTGTTTTACTAGCTGTCACCTCTGGCTTTATATAAAGCTATAATGATCGACTGCCGAGGCTGTGCTGGCTGGCTAGAATCTATCTGTCCTTCATATGGGGACTGGCAGCCGTCTCGGTGTCCACATCGCTGGCAAACGCCGACCAGACGCCAGTCAATTTTCCTTAGTGCGCTATACCGCAAAATAGGCCTGTTTCATGCTCATAATTACCATTCACCCTCAGGACATGAAGACATTTCTTCCTAAAAATATCTAGTTTCCTTTTTTTCCAGTGCCAGACGTCTGAGCGTTAACACATTTACAACAATAACACACTTGTCCTAAAACTTGTATACACCATCAATCTATAAACTTTTGTACAGACGTGAGGTGTCACTCTATAAAATCATCAACTCGTTACGAATCCCTGCAAATAATTTCGGTTTGGTATGATGAATAAATATGTTTCGGTAATCAGCTACTGTGTTTATTCTGCAGTATAAATTCAAAATGTTTTGAGAAGAATGAATGAGACGCTGGATTTGTTTATGGAAGTCACTTTAAGTGCATGAATTTTAGCTTTTCTATAAATGGTAAAATGAGAAGATGTGTATTCAGATTTAGATTCTGCTGTCACAAAAGATTAGATTTACATTCTACATCTCACTAGATCTGTGCATCCCCTGCAGCAGTGGTGTGCAGTTAGGGTCAAGAAGTCCTTCTCTCTTTCTCTAAACATTATCAGAGGAATATTTACAACCTAAATTCTAATATTTGTTCAATGAAATTGTATGAATTTATTTCCAGGCGTCAAGGTGATTAGCACAGACTCACAATAAGAAGATCCCTGGTTCGATTCGTAGGAAAAGAGTCTTTCTGTGCTGAGTTTGCATGTTCTCTGGGTACTCCAATTTTAAATTGCCCATAGGTGTGAGTGTGTGTGACTGTTTGTCATTGTCCCTGTGATGGACTGGTGACCTGTTTACGGTGTACCCCTGCATCTCGCCCTATGTACGCTGGGATAGGTTCCAGTAGACCCCAGGACCCAGCATTAGGGAATAAGCAGGTTAGAATATGAATTAATTAATTTATTCCCAGTAGTTTACCTGGGAGTCTAACCCAGAACCTTCTTGCCGTAAGGCGCCACCCGACATGTAACATAATACACATAATTCCATTAGTTACATTTTTGATAATCACCTTGTTTTTTAATTTTTTTTAAATTTTAATTATTTGACACACAGAAAAAAGAAATGAGTCAGGTCAGGTGATCAGGTGTGTTTGGTTTATGCTTGCTTGTTTGTGTTTTTGTTTCTTTTATAATATAAATATTTTTATTTTAATGGAATTGGTTAAAATGATTATAGTCTGCATCTGAATGCCCAGTTCCATTTACAACTGTATGTATCCTACATACAGTTGGCAAAACAACTCAATATAGCTATAATGACCAGAAAAGGAAGTAGAAAATAAAAATGCAATTGATTACCACATAAGATTGAGATCTGAAACCGAACTAAAAACCAAACTCCATGTGCTTTTTTCCTGTTTACACGTGCATCAGTTATATCCCATCTGTAGCACATTGAAATGAAAAAACAGAATACGGTCACTTGATACGTGCTGTGTAAATGCGGCCATGGTGTAACTCTGAAATGGGTGATCATTTTTGATTTCATGCTTTAGAAACAGTTTAAAAACAAGGTAAGATAATTAGATAAACACTTTTAGAGACTTTTTTTCTCCACTATGTAGGAATAAAAAACACATGACCATCTACGTTTAAACGTGACTCACAAATGTTAGGTAGACATCTATGAAGGTGGTAAACTATGCAAAGCAACCCGATACACATGTTCCGTGAGAGTGTTAAATGTTTTCTCGCTTTCCCTCATTACATTTTACGGCCATTTTCAATGTCACCTGTAGCTGCTGATGACGTACCTTCACAATATCTAATCGCTTCCAAACCTCCAGCACTTAAAACTCTGGAGAATGATTTAGCTTTCAGAGTACACTAGTAAATAAATAAAGGGTTCAAATAATGCCTGACGTTTACTTAATGTTTTGTATATAACATGTTATGAGAAATAGAAATGTTCTTAAAAAAATTCCTGTAAAATAAATTTGCTCATATTTGTATAATGTTTGCACAAGTTTTGCCCTGTGTTATGTTTGCATGATTTCATGCAGGCCTGCAGCATTAATTTTAATGAAATGACCAGTGGGAGACTCTATATGAGTAAAATATACAAAAATCTATAAAAATACTAATTAATTAATTAATTTACATTTATAGCATTTGGCAGATACCCTTATCCAGAGCAACTGAGCAATTTGGGGTCTAGGGCCTTGCTCAGTGGTCCACAGAGGTTTCTGGTATCAATCCAACACCTAAACCTCTAAGCCACCACTTCCCTGTCTTTTTTACATTTTACATGAAACTGTCCGATGAGAATAACAATAAATGATACATTCATTTGGATTTGGGTGGCCCTCCTGTGAGTAGGCAGCACAGGTAGGATTTACCTATTTTGCCTGATGGAATTGGCAGCCCTGTCTTTGAACTTCTGTAAAATCCAGTATATAAGTCACTCTGTATAAGGACGTCTGCCAAAATGCTGTAAATGTTTTA
>JAOTRA010000001.1:8788211-8805967 GCA_026260255.1 Pseudolaguvia tuberculata | reverse complement strand
ATAGATAGATAGATAGATAGATAGATAGATAGATAGATAGATAGATAGATAGATAGATAGATAGATAGATAGATGTAGGAAGAAACTGTAGTACCCGGAAGAAACCCACGCATGCACAGAGAGAACATGCAAACTTGTCACAGAAAGATCCCCAATCCGGGAAACGAACCCGGAATCTAAATAAGCATTTAAAAATTATTTTTCTCTATTTTTTAATGTCTTTCAGTGATCAGAGTAATTCACTTTTGCTTATTTAGATGGTGGGAATTGAACAAGATAAAACGTGTGTGTGTGTGTGCGTGTGTGTGTTTCTGTGTCAGTGTGCCCGCCTCTGTGTGTCCGTGTGCTTGTCTGTGTGTGTGTGTGTGTGTGTGTGTGTGTGTGTGTGTGTGTGTGTGTGTGTGTGTGTATGAGCATAAGAGATCAGTGATCTCTCAAACTCTTAAATGGTTATACTGACACTTTTTACTTTACTGTTACTTTATTGATCTTAAAATAAAGCAAATGAATATTCTACCCCTTATTTCTTGTTTTTCAAATCTATCTTAAAAAGGTATTAAACAGCCACTGTATCTATTTATACATTTGCTAGTCACACATCGCAGGCTCACACACAGACAAACAACCACTACACACATTCACTCCTCTGGAGCAATTCAGAAGCAACAATCAACATAATGTACTGTACATGGTTTTGGACTGTGTGAGGAAACCGAAGTACCCGGAGAAAACCCACGCAAATGTGAGGAGAACATGCAAACTCTGCACAGAAAGACTTCTTTCCTGGGAATCAAACCCAGGATCTTCTTGCTGTGAGGTGAAATGTTGCTTAATAGAAATACTTTCTTATAAAAAGTGAACTAAAGATCTTGGTTAACTGACAGGGTTTTTTTTTTTTTTTTTACAGGTTCTTTATTGTGTGGTTCCTCTCGGCTCTGTTGACCGTTATTGTTTCCTAGATGTTCAGCCATTGTTGGAATTTGTATATAGTTGGAATTATCTTGTGTTGTCCGTTGTCTATATATGCTTTCCAGTCAAAGCTTCATGAGTTGCAGGTTTGAAGTATTTGAGAAATGGTTTAATATTGACTGATCTACAGACTCTTCATTAGTCGAGATCCAAGTGCACAGTTCACGGTAATTGGAAACGGGTGGAAAATTTCCTTGACAGTTTAGATCAATCATTTTACATTGACATGCATATGAAGAATAAATGATTAAAGGTTGTGAGAGGAAACCACAGACAAACATACCTAATAAACACCTGAAACACTTTCTGATGGACAGAAGTGATGAAGAAATTGAAAATTGATCATTTAAACTCTGATCCGAGAAATGAATGAAAGCAACTGAGAAAAAGTGTATTATTATTATTATTATTATTATTATTATTATTATTATTATTAATGTTGTTGTATGCTATGAACAGGGTAATGATATATTTTTGCTTTATCAATAACAACCTTAAAGACAAACAGACAAACAGTCTGAGAATTATTATAATTAAAAATATATTATTATTATTATTATTATTATTATTATTAATAATAATAATAATCGTATTATATTGTTGTTAGTATTATTATTTGTATATTTCCATTGATACATTTTGAAATGTATTTTTATTGATTGATTGACTGAAATTGATTGATTATTACTCACTTCCTGCACCATAGTTCGGAGGGATTCTTGCGGTTTGCCCGTTACAGGACCGTCGCTTATCCGCTCCAGCGCAAACACTCGACTCTCCATCTCGCGCGTTTTAATCATCATGAAACAACACGTGGCGACAGCACTGAGCGACAGCGCGAGACACACGGCCGCGGCGGCGGCGGTAGCAGAGGGCCAGCAGCAGCGCGCGGGGACCGAACCGTGAACGGGGGATGCTTTCCTCTCCTCCGGGTGTGTATCCATGCTGAACCGACAAGACACGTGTGGCTGACCCAAGTCTAACAGCGCGCAGTAAGATCTCTCCGTGAATACAGTTCCGGATGGAAAACTGATGATGATGAGGATGATGATAGCAAACTTTTTTGCAGTTCACTGATAAATAGCGTTTGGAGCGTGTGTGTGTGTGTTGGCTCATAAGCGTGAAACTCAGGAGAACTCATACAACCAGCTGGCAACGGGTCTGTGTGTGTGTGTGCGTTCTGCTTCTTTAAACCTATTTACTATTTTACTAAATAGGATGTCAAAATAATACGCCACCTGTCGGTTACTATAGTTACAGACATATTGCGCGCAGATTCAAACTGCGTTGGATTTTGTTAAAGAAATATTATTTTAAAGTTCAATTTTTCCATAGAATTGATGACGTCATAAGGTGTAAAAAGGTTTCCAGTTATTACGTCAGAAATAAAAATAACCGCCAAAAACAATAGTATCACTAGATTATCACAAAGACTTAATATTTGGAGAATAAAGTCCAAATTATTAACCCATAATTGAGGATATTATGTTTTATTCAGCTTATGTCAAAAATGTGAAATGAATACATAAACTTCAGAAGTTTTATTTTAAAAAGAATTTTTAACAGAATTTCAACACTTAATTATTAGCTGTAGATTTCAGGTATTTATCTGCATCCAATATACCAGAGTGGAAATTTTTTGGTTTATATTTTTAAGTAAATGGGAAGTGGTGTCTTAGTGGATGAACAGATACCAGAAAGACAAGGGTTCGATTCCCACCCTCAATTGCTAAGTTGTATAAGAGATCACGTTTAAGTCCTCTGGTTGAGTGTCCACCAAATGTTGTAAATGTTAAAATAAATAATTTTACTGCATCTTTTGTTTCTCTCTTCCTCTTGAATGGTTTTAGTCATAAAGCTGTGAGATCGTAAACAAATGTATTCTTTAATGTTTATATTGTATTTCTGTTGAATAGTGTGTAACGTCCATTTGAGTGAAATCTAAAAATGACT
Organism: Pseudolaguvia tuberculata; assembly: GCA_026260255.1. NCBI lineage: Eukaryota > Metazoa > Chordata > Actinopteri > Siluriformes > Sisoridae > Pseudolaguvia > Pseudolaguvia tuberculata. Next base: position 8,803,045 of record JAOTRA010000001.1, on the reverse strand, counting down.
GTCCTCCGCTGCCATCTACCGTTTAAAAATGGATCTGCAGTAAAACAAAACGGCACCACATTGCCTCAGAAAAGTTATTATTTATTGAAAATGAAAAACAATCACAAGAAATTCATTTTGGCTCACAACAACTACTTGATGAATTACTGTTACTGATTCAACAATTGAGAACATAAGACTAACTACAAATACTTCTTTAACTTACTCTTGTTTGCAATTGTAAAATTAACAGTACAGATTACAGAAATTGTGCATTACAGTAAAAGGGGGGGCAGATATGGGACTGATGCAGTCGTCTAAATTCAACCTCTCATTGAGAGTAAAAAAAATTGTATTGGTTAATTCACTTGTAGCTCCTAAGTGGGTCAAAGAAAGGATGTCTTAGGGCTTCCTCCAGAGTGATGCGCTTAGACACATCATATTCCAACATCTTCTCAAGGAGGTCAAACAGATCCTTGTGGGCCAGGTTATTGAAGGACATGTAACTCTATTTCGAGGGAAAAAAGAGAAAACAAAGCCATCACAATCATATTTACTATGCTAACTACATGCTTCTGCTATGCTGTATGACAATAACATAGCATACAAATAACTTATTAGCATGGACTGACACTAGTCCAGCAAAAAAAACAGGAGAGGGTTTAATAGTACAGAAGAATTCTGTGGAATGGAATCTTAAATAAAATTCTATGACTGTACATGAGCACTAGTCAATCACAGTGATGCACTATGAATGGTGCATTAGTTGGTGTTTAGGGAAGACAGCACTAAACATTTTTCTCTTGGTCTGGCACCTATTGTAAAATAGAAAAAGATTAACACATTAATTTAGCATAGATGCTTACTCTGAGAGGTTTGCAATGTTTTCGAACGTATCGACCTGATGAAGAGTGAACATCCCAATCAAGCCTGTCACGGTGTACAAAACGCCGCTTCCTGCAGGAGTTTTATAAAAAAAAAAAAAATTTTTTAAAAAAGCAAAAAGAAAATTTAACATTAACTCGAGACACATCTGAGAAACGTACAGCCTCAAGTTATAGATTATAGACTTGCCTTGTTTTCTGGAGCATATGCGTTGGTATTGGACCCAGAACTCTTTCCATCATGGCCAGATGTTCTTTACTGTCATGGGTCTGAAAAGAGAACGAAATCACTTTGCACTCTGACAACATGGCAGATGCCGCAAGTCAGAATTTGACTCTGATGTCTTAACTCAAATGTAGTCCGCACCGAAGTAACATGCGAGTTCCGTCAAATTGTATTAGTAATACATATTTACCAGTGATTATAGCAGCTGTGTACTCACCTGAAAGAGTGTAGATCCGAGGTAATACTCAATAAGAATACAACCCACACTCCATACATCACAGGAATGATCCCATCCCAGCTCTGTTTAAGAAAAACATTAGTAAGAGCATGTGACTAACAACAACAAAAACAACAAGACATGCACATCCACAAAATGTGATTTATAATGACCTAGAATGACTTCAGGGGCACGGTAATGTCGGGTGGACACAACAGTGGTGTGATGCTCATGCTCATATGTGGCGTTTCCAAAATCTACCACTTTCACATCTGGATTTTTTAGAGTCCTCTCGTCTCTTTTCTGTATATAAAAAAAGGCATAATTAATGCTCTAAAATAAACTTGGCTGGAACATACCACAACAAAAATTACATTGGTGCGTACCATTTTTGCATTGTACTTAAGGTCGTACTCTGAATGAACCAAGAGGATGTTTTCTGGCTTCAGATCAGTGTGCGTCAGCTTGTTTTTGTGCATAACTGGATATAAAAAGAAGTGACGGATGAGACACCAAAGCGAAAAGAGATATTCTGAACAGTTACATACTCATCAGTTTGACCGTTCAAGTACTCACACTTGACAGCTTTGATAATCTGGTAAGCCATGTGTCTGATGTGGTCAACTGGAAAAGGCTGGAAGTTGTTCTCTTTGAGAAAGTCAAAAGTGCTCAACCCAAGCAGCTCAAACACAATGCACACATGGCCATGATGGTCAAACCAGTCCAGCATACGCACACAACAGCTGTAAGAAAATAGAAACATCAGTCAGAAACTTCTGCTGCAAATTATTGGTGGTGGGCACTCTATAACATCCCCTGAATTATCGATTATTATAGTGGCATACAACTTGAGCCAATGTGTTCTGTGTTCCAAGACACACTGTTTTGCTGACTGAAAATAATTAGAAGGAAAGACAACAGTCATAGTTACTCACTATTTTCTGTCAGTATCAAGTGTGTTTATTTGTTTCAGCACTTCAACCTCAGACATAGCTGCGTCTCGATAACGATCAATGTTTTTTATGATCTTCAGTGCAACACGAGCACCTCGACTGCAGACAGAATAAAAACAGACTGAAATACTATAAAGACAGAATACTGTTTATAATATGAATGGGTGAACACAGGCGTAATTGCAGATATATTTAACTTACTTTTTATGATCGATGCATTCGATTACTTTCCCAAAAGCACCCTCTCCTAGCGTGCACACGATCTCATCTAGGGTATAAAGACAGGCAATTAGACACACCGAACACCCAGTGGATCAAACTTGAGACATGACTGTACCATATAAGAGTTCTAGCTGGAGATAATAAATCACTCAAAAAATGGCATACATGAATAGGAAAGTGATTGCTAGGCTAATCTAGCTGAAAATACAGAAAAATGTATTCTCAGCTTTGTAGTGCTGATATAATCGTGCCCCCCAAAAAACATTTACCCTAAAGCACTACACATGACATTTCATTTGTGAGACAAAAAAAATACAACAGATACAGAAGATATACAAAAAAGTATATTCTATACATCTCGCCCTGAGTATGTCTCCACTGTGATAGATCAGGTGCCCCTCCTCATCATCCTTAACACTTCTGGGTCTTTTCCTGCGATGGCTCCTCTGCAGGTTTTCGGACCAGCATCAGCATCACCACCATCAAAAACCATGAGAATCGGGGGGGACCAGAACGCGGCATTCATTCATTCAGCGAGGAAGGAACGAGAGGAAGCGATTCGGCCCATTCAGATAGCGCAGCAGTCAGGCCCGGCCACAGGGTGCAGCCAACGCAAATTCAGCCCGCGACAGAGATATGCACAGGGGGCCACCACATAGTGTGTGTTACAGAAGAAAAACAATGGCAACACATTTTCAGACAGGATACTTAGAAAATACGTAAATTAGACATAATTGACAGTTTACAATTAACCTTAAGCTAAACTTTCGTTCCCTGCCCCACTGTTTGCCCGTCATGTTACCTAAAAAAATTTCCTGGAATTTTACAGGAATAACAATAAGCATTCAACTACACTTTAAGGAAAACTGGGTGAGTACTCCATCTACACAGACATAAAAGGAAAAAAGGCTTAATAACAGAAAACAAGTTGGCGCTTATACCGAGTGAGAGCGACGATGAGAGCGGCTACGACTGCGTTTCCGCCCATGCCGGCTGCTGTGGCCACTGTAACCAGACGATTTGCTGTAGTGGAGCCAGTCACGATCTCTGTGGCGCATACAATGCCTGTCCTCTTCTATTGAGACGCTCATGTGGCTTTCCTTATCATATCCTGAATCCACATCTCGAGCCCTCATCTCCTGCTTTTCGTTCAGAATTCGGCTCTCAAGGTAATGCCTACAACAGAACAGGGCCAGGCATTACAGCTTACACCTCTATAAAGGCATGTGCTAAACAACAGCTGGGATCAGCAGACTTAAAATTTCACACTGAATATTAATTATATTAAAAGGCCATACAACTATATTAAAAAGGCTATACAGTAAAACTTTTGCTACTGTCTACCTACAGTGAAAGATTAGTTTCATTACAGACATGTGCTTAATAAACATTATCTTTGGTACCGACCTCAAAAAACACCTTATTGTGTGTTTACCAAACAACCTTTTCTGTTTCATCCTGATACAAGCGAGAATGTGGTACAGCTGACCTTTCCAAAGTCAGAAACATTTTTAGTTAATGCCATTAGAAAGTGGTTTTACTTCAACTTTCTAATGTTCTCAAAATTGCATCACCATATGGAAAAAACGTTTCATGTGGTTCAAATATATCTGAAAAGCTGCTCTATCAAATTAACTTAGATTCTCTCAGGGAAAATAAACTGGTGCATTAAATGGCTAATTTTCACAGAGCTGCAGATAATTAGGTCCCTTCTAACATTGCACTTACAAACATTGAATTGAACCAGTATATGCTATTGATTTTTGTGGATTATTACACAACATACTATGTGCTGAACCATAAATGAATAATTCTGGTGAAAAAAACAACATTCTATTATTTTGTATAAAGCTATACATAATATTCTCGCCCTATGTGTGCTGGGATAGGTGCAGCAGACCACCGTGACCCCAGATTCGGGAATAAGCGGGCAAGATGATGAATGAATGAATAATATTATAAATAACAGATCAAAGTTTGGTTTCTAGTTAAGGACATTTTTTTTTTCATTTTGTTTGTCAAAATTCTTTACCCATAAACAAAAATTTTAAAGCTCACTTCCTACGTTTTTACTCACTGGTCAGATCATTTTATTTGAATAGCAATAAAAATGTGTTCGCTGCTTCAAATCAAATTTCACTCCCATTAAGTAACTTATAATAAAATATCTCATTTAATGCACATATTATTGTTACCTTGTCTTTCTGCATGTTATTGACCTGACAGTATTGGAATATATTTTCACTTGTTAATTTAAAAAAATAAAAATCAAACACTGAAGAAGGATTTTTACCCGTCACTGCTTTTGTGATGATGGTGTTGTTTCCGGTACTTGTTTTCTCGCTCATTGCTGTGAGAATCTCTCCGATGTCGCTTTCTCCTACCGGCCTTTTCCTTCCAGCTCTGTTCTTGGTCTGGTGAACAACTTGTGATTTCTCGTTGTCTCATCTGCTAACAAAAATACATTTCCATTAAATATAATACAATTTAATACTGCCATTTGGCAAACAGCGTTATTATATTTATGAAGAATTATACAAAAATATATGCAGACAATTTCTGGTACCTGATAATGAATTAATACAGGTTATCGTTTACACAACAGGCAGTTGTAACAAAATTTACATTGACATTGTTTAGATTTACTCAAAATTATGTACATTTATTGGATTTATTTATTAATTCATCTTATAACCCAGTGAAGAAGAAGAAGAAGAAGAAGGTCTGCTGGAGCCTATATCAGTGCTCATGGGGCAAAAGGCAGGGGTACACTCTGGACAGGTCACCAGTCCATCAGAGGGTCACGCATTAACGAACAATCTCTCTCTCTCTCTCTCTCTCTCTCTCTCTCTCTCTCTCTCTCTCACACACACACACACACACACACACACACACACAGCTGTGGGCAATTTAGAATCATGTACATGGTTTGAACTGTGGAAGGAAACCAACGCAAGCGCAGAGAGAGGTCGGATTAATAACGAAGAATTTGCAAGTTAAAGGCCCGTCTTGCTTAAGGGTATCTTTGGGGTTCTGGGAAAATACTTCTGATCTATAGTCTACATTGTATGCATTCATCGATTAACGATTTGGTTTTATTAGCATTTATTGTGATACAAAACATTTATTTGAAATAAGCACTAAAATTTGTAATTCTACTGATCAACATCAGTTATGCAAACAAAGACTTTTAATCTAATCTTAAAATTTTTTCAGGCCCAAATGTTATTAGTTTCAATCTCAATTTGCATTAATCGGTCGTTTCCGTAACAGACCGAAATAGAACGATGCCTCAGTCGACTTCACGTAATCGCAGCAGTAAATTTTTTATTTTACAGACGCTTGTTGACAAAATAAGGGTAAAGATAAGAACGAAACCGCAGAAAGCTAAGAGCCAAAACCAGGACTAGTATAAGCTAGGTAGCTAACCAACTAACGTCATGAACAAACGTCGGCGACGAAAAACATTGAACATTATAAATTACAGAATTGTTAACAACAAACATAAATAAAAGAAACACGTCTCACCTTTGTAATAGTTTTTCGTTAATAAAAAATATACGTGCGACACGTTGCCTCGGAATTAATTTTGTCTCCGCGACTGACGACACATAGCTCTTTTGTTCTCTGAAGTCTTTTCCAAAATGGCTGCCTGGTTGTTCTAGAATATTCGACGCAACGCCTTTCTACCCGTTTTAATATTATTGGATGAAGATTGTTTAGTAGCTGCCTGTTTCTGCTCTACGATTGGTCTATCCAGCCGTCAATTAAATTTATCAGCGATATACATAGGGGTGGGGCTCGTGCATAAACGGGTGAGAGAGAATGAAATATGATGGAATGACGGTTAATTTTGGACGAGTCCAAATCTTGTAAACATTTTTACAAATATAAAGATATATATGTAAATTTGTATATAATAAACAAGATTTTTAGAATATTGCATAGTCAGAAAGTAAATATACAAGCAAGTTTATATTCTTATTCATATTAATAAGACCGGGATAAGTTTAAAAGATCATAATGGATTTTCCCAACTTGACATGACAAATGAAGGTTGCCTGTTGCCTTATTTTAGTTTTCAGAATTAGATTTTACAAAACATATAACAATAAATTAGAGATGTGGCGCTGGCATATTTGGACGCTTCACATAAAATCTAAAATAGAATTGCTCCACTTTCGGTGTTTGTCTATAGAGACGGATATGGCCAAAAAGAGACACTAGATGGCGATATGTGCGCTATAGTCAAACACAATAAAAAAGAACGAAGAACGCGCACAAAGTTTCCGTTTCCGGTGTGATGTGTCCTTTTCCTCTTGCTGTAGAGAGAGAGAGGTGCGGGGAGTATTTAGCTCTTCGCTACAATCCGGTTCCATCCATCTATTAGACTGTTGTAAAATTTAGAGAAAATGACTGAACAGATGACAGTGAGAGGCACATTAAAAGGTCACAGTGGATGGGTCACTCAAATCGCCACTACGCCACAGTTTCCCGACATGATCCTGTCTGCGTCCCGAGGTAAGACCACGCACTAGTCCGGCGACGGGTTGCCAGATTCAAGATAGTTTGTGCATTTTTTTTACACACCATTAATATATAATGGTTATATTATAGTTATATTAAATCGCAGGTTGTTTTCTACGTTCTGGCCATATTTTTTATATTTTTATTTTGTGCTGATTTCCTAGTTTATATGCGCTTTCCTGTGACGTCACAGGGTGTGTTCATACTATCATTATTCAACCAAAAAGGCTGACAAGACAACTCTGGGTCAACCATTTGCATAAGCTATGTGAATAAAGGTGTCTGTATTGTGAACCTAACATCATTTGCCTCATTGCAGACAAGTCGGTCATCATGTGGAAGCTGACCAGAGATGAGACCAACTATGGTGTCCCCCAGCGTGCTCTGAGAGGACACTCACACTTTGTGAGCGACGTTGTGATCTCTTCTGATGGACAGTTTGCTCTGTCCGGCTCCTGGGACGGCACACTGCGCCTCTGGGACCTGACAACGTGAGTGTACAGGGTCAGATCAGGTGGGGACACGTTTATAGCCCCATACGGCTTGTCTCAGATTAACCGCTTAATTACTGGAAAAACATCTGCCATGTTGCTTGCTGTTTATGACAAAGCCGTGGAGGACAAAAGTATCGTGTTTGTTGTACAACATTCATTCATTTATCTTAAACGCTTATTCCATAATTCGGGTTCATGGGGTGGGGTCTGCTTGAGCCTATCCCAACACACCTAGGGCAAGAGGCAGGGGTACACAATGGACAGTTTGCCAGTCCATTGCACGGCACACATAGATGAGCAATCACTCACACTCACTCCTATGGGTGATTGTGACTTACCAATCAACCTAATGTTCATGTTTTTGAATGATGGGGGGGAAACCGGAGTACCTTGAGGAAACTCACGCAAGCGAGGGGAGAAAATGCAAACTCTTCACAGAAGGATCAACTTGACCTTTTTAAAATTTAAGAATACCAGAATTGTTTCTTCATACCACTTTTCTCAGCAAAAATTAGAGAATAAGATGCTATAACTAGTCAAAGATGTATAATGCAAATGTTCTAAATAGCGTAAAAAGCTAATCCTGACCATCAATTTACAACCAGTTTGTATCTTTATGTAAAAAAAATTGTGTTCCTCCAGTGGCACAACGACTCGCCGCTTTGTGGGCCACACCAAAGATGTCCTTAGCGTTGCTTTCTCTGCTGATAACCGCCAGATCGTGTCTGGCTCCAGGGACAAAACTGTCAAGCTCTGGAACACGCTGGGAGTGTGCAAATACACAATCCAGGTCTGGATCCACGATCGTATTGCAGATTGAAGCAATATTTAATTTTAGCATTTAAAGTGTGAGTCAAAACTATTGAGCAGGTCGACTCTTGTTTGTAGACCGGAATTTTGAAACTTGTGACTGTCCACTACAGGATGAGAGCCACACCGAGTGGGTGTCCTGTGTGCGATTCTCCCCAAACAGCAACAACCCCATTATCGTGTCATGTGGCTGGGACAAGACGGTCAAGGTAGACATAAACATCAATAACTCTCTCTCACACACACACTTTTTAAACTGCCTTTCTGAGTTTTGTGTCTGCAGACAAGTCCTGCAATTATGATGGGTTTTGGTTTAATAGTGAAGGACTTTTTATTTTGATTATACTTATGATTGTGCTTTTTGTGAAAACAAAATCTGTTAAACACTTATATTGCTCCTGACCATATTCTTCTGTCCAATAACCCATTGCCTGTTTTCCAAAAAGGTCTGGAATCTTGCCAACTGCAAGCTGAAGACCAACCATATCGGCCACACTGGATACCTGAACACAGTCACAGTGTCACCAGACGGCTCTCTATGTGCTTCCGGAGGAAAGGTACAGCTTCATCACTCAAAGTTTAGGTCTCGGTCAGAACATGTAATGGCAGGGATTCTTGAGATTATTCATTCATTCGTTCATCTTCTAACTTGCTTATTCCCTAATTTGAGGTCATGGGGGTCTGCTGGATCCTATCCCAGCCCACATAAGGTGAGGGGCAGGGGTACACCATGGATGGGTTGCCAGTCCATTGCAGGGCCACACATGGACAAACAGCCACTCACACCACATTCACTCATATAACCAATTTAGAAACACCAATTAACTTAATGTAATTGTTTTTGGACTTTGGGAGGAAACCCACGCACACACTGAAAACATACAAACTACGCTCAAAGACCCCCCAGCCTGTGACTTGAACATGGGACCACCTTCTTGTGAAGAGACCGTGCTAAACACTATTCCACCACGCCGCTGTCTTCAGATTATTACATTTACCTATTTATTTTTTAATGAAATTAATTATTGCTATATTTTACAAAAATTGATAAGTAACTGAACTGAGTAGAGCTTTAACACAGTAAACAGTAAATTTATTAAAATAACTTAAGTAGGTTTAGTATTTGTACACTTGCCCATTTAAGGTTACCTTATAGACTTAATTCATTCATTCATTTTACCCACTTATTCCCTAATATGAGGTCTGCTAAAGCCTGTCCCAGCGCACATAGGTCAAGAGGCGAGGGTACACACTGGACAGGTCGCTAGTCTTATCTTGGGGCCCTATAGACTTAAAAATCCTAATTTCTCGGTTTGTGCAATTACCGATTTGTCTGTATGCAATGTTATTGTAATAATTCCAAGTCTTTGTAAATGAGGCCCCCTGGTAATTTGGTCCAATGTGGTGATGAAACTTTAATGCCATCTGTATCCCTGTGAAGATAAAGAGGCTGTTTCTGAGCACATTGGGAATTTTCACAATGTGTATTTTTTGTTAATGTTCAGCTGAGGTGTCATTTTTTGTGATCTGATTTTCAAGGACGGTCAGGCCATGCTGTGGGATCTGAATGAGGGAAAGCACTTGTACACTCTGGATGGTGGAGACACGATCAACGCTCTCTGCTTCAGCCCCAACCGCTACTGGCTCTGCGCCGCAACCGGACCGAGCATCAAGATCTGGGTGAGCACTGTGGTTTAAGCTTATTGTCTGTAAATGTGTTTAAAATTAGTCTAATCATGAAATCAGAGACTCATGGTTTTGAGGTATAAGCATTCGGTGATGAAACCTAAATGCCTTCTGCAATCCTGTGATGATACAAGAGGCTGTTTCTGAGAGCTCTGATAAACATGGATGTTCTTGTACATGGTGGTGTTTCTTAAAATGGTCTGGCTTTATGTGCTTTTTTTCCATTTCATCAGGACCTTGAGGGAAAGATTATTGTTGATGAGCTTAAACAAGAAGTAATCAGCACCAACAGCAAGGCTGAACCCCCACAGTGCACTTGTCTGGCCTGGTCTGCTGACGGACAGGTTTGATTTCTATTCTTGCTTTTTGTTTTTACTGAAACCCTGATGATTATAAGATCACAAGAACTCTGAACCCACATGGTGAGAGTCCTGCAATTATGAGGGGATAATTTCAGTGACTAGAAGAAGTCGAATTTTCCATGTTCTTTATTTTTTGCTTTTCCTTTTCAGACCCTCTTTGCTGGCTACACAGACAATTTGATCAGAGTGTGGCAGGTCACCATTGGAACACGATAGAAAGCTTTTCTAATGTGTAAATGTTAAATAAAACTATTTTTAAAAAGCACATGCTGTTCTCAGTTTCATACTTTTTTGTTTGTTTTAGTGATTTTATAAAGAATATTTATATTATCTGTACCGTTTTTGAACATTTGACCATGTCAAGAAACCTTTTTTTTTTTTTTTTTTTGTCAGACATCTGAAGACAGGCAAGCTGGGGTATTTTTGTTTTATTACACCAATAACATTTATATAGTTTATCACTTAATGATTCTCTTGTCTGTTCGATTTAATCACAAAGTGAATAATGATGGTGTAGAAATTAGTACGGTCCTGAATTCGATTCCTGGGCTAGGGATCTTTTGAAGTTTGCTTGTACTTGTGCTTGCCTTGGTTTCCTCCGGATTCTCCGGTTTTTCCCACAGTCCAAAAAGTAGGTTGATTCTAAATTGCCTATAGGATTGAATGTGTGTGGGTGAATAGTTGTTCGTCTGTGTGGCCCTGTGATGCACCGATCGGTGATCTTTTCATGGTGTGCTCCCGCCTGTTGCCCTTTGTTCTGGGATGTGCTGTCGCACTATGTCTGCTAGGATATGCTCCCGCTTCTCGCCCATGTGTGCTGGGATATGCTCCCGCTTCTCGCCCATATGTGCTGGGATATGCTCCCGCCTCTCGCCGTATGTGTGCTGGGATAGGCTCCAGCAAACCACCTTGACACCGAATTAGGGAATAAACGGGTAAGAAGATTAATGAGTGGACGCATGTTCCAAATATAGCTTCGATGTTTGGGTGTGAACTGCGCAAGCGTCTTAAATAAGCCGTTACATAACTATTAACATACATTTCCGGTTAACCGCTAAAAGCCGGAAACGGTGGGGGCTGAACTATATCGGACAGGGTTCTAAGTTGCTAAGCAACTACGCAACAACTAAAAGCGCTCCATGAGACGACTGAGAAACTAATTAGTTTTATAAGATGATATAATTAGCTTATATATTGAGTTTATTTATTTCTGGGCAAGTAATATGGAGGAAGACATGTCCCCACCTCGCATTTTTGTAGAAAGGACTTTAGCTTTAATCAAACCGGACGCCATTGATAAAGCCGATGAAATAGAGGATAAAATCCTTCGGACAGGATTCACCATTTTGCAGGTAAAAATTAATCACGGCTGTGCTGGTGATATCTTTCCCTATAATCGAGAAATTTAATTACATTTAATTGAATGTTTTACAATGAACAGAAGGTGTGTGGTGATAATACTACTTAGAATTGGCTTGGTGTTTTGCAATTTTGTCAAACAGCAAGCTGGTTACAGGTTCCGTCCCACAGCAGGGGGTCTCTGTGTTTGCATGTTCTTCCTGTGTTTGCATAGGTTTATTCCAGGTACTCCAGTTTCCTTCTACAATCCAAAAACATGTAGGTTGATTTGGGAATCTAAATTGGGTACGAGTGTGTGACCCTGTGATGGACTGGCAACCTGCCCAGGGTGTAACCCTCTTGCCACCCTCTTGTCACCCTTTCAGAGGGTTGAGATAGGCTTCAGTAGACCCATGTGACCACAATTTAGGGTATTAGAAAAAATGGGTAATAGAATATATATCAGTGACGTGCAGTCAGGGGAGGCAGATGAGGCAGATTAGTTATATTTATTCAGTGTTAAAGTTCTTTTTCATTTAACTTCGCAATTTTTCGCTATTAAAATGTTCCAACACTTACTATAAAAATTACATTTAATTAGTTTAGAAGGTGTATATAATGCACAGTGTTTATTTTTTATTTGCAACAAACGTATTTTTGTGCACTAAAAGTGAGGCAAAGTGAGGGGCAATAGTGATCCCAAGGATTCACAGAAAGACTTTTAAAACTGAAGTTATCAATGCGTTTATTCAAAAGGAGCTGTGAATGGATTTCATTTATAAGTAACGTTAAGACAATAATACGTTTTATAATAAGTTCTTTTTTTGTTTGTATATGTAAAGATGTTATGAAATTTTAAACAAAACATTGAATGTTGCCAAATAAATGTTGAATAAGCTCCTCTGTAGGGTTCATATATTTGTAAATCTGATTGTGATTGTCAGTGCCTCACCAGACATAAACCTCATCGCATGTCACTGTAATAAATGAATGAATTTCTACTTGAATAATTCTACTTTCTACCTACTACAAGACAAGTTCTGTAATTTTGATGGGTTCTTTTTTAAAAGCGGAGGACTTATTTCTGGAATCTTTTATTTTAGGCATTTTGCTACTGCTTATGATTTATTAAGCATTTTGTAAAAAACAATATGAAAAAGTTTCAACAAAACTCTACCATTTCCCTCTGTATGGGTACAAGAAGAATGATAAATAATCAATAATAACTGAATGAATTTCTACTTCAGTAAAAGAACAGAGATTAGATTGATTATTGATTTTAAATTGGCAATAGGTTTCAGCTGGAATAGACTCTGGCAGATCTCAGTGATTTAGGAATAAATATATTCCAATAAGTGGGTAAAGACAATGCATGGATGAAAGGCTTGATTACATTCATTCATCTTCTTACTCACTTATTCCCAAATCCGGGGTCACAGGGGTCTGCATAAGGCGAGAGGCAGGGGATACACCCTGGGCGGGTCGCCAGTACATCTCAGGGCAACACATAGACAAACAACTATTCACATACACATTCACTCCTATGAACAATTTACAATCACCAATCTAATCTGCATGTTTTTGGACTGTGGGATCACCCGCAGAACATGCAAACTTCGCACAGAAAGATCCCGGCCCGGTATTCGAACCCGGGACCTTCTTGTTGTGAGGCGACTGTGCTATCCACTACACCACCGCACCGCCCTGGCTTGATTACATTAAATACAATTTATGTGATTCATTCATTGATATTCTAACCTACTTATTCCCTAATTCTGGAATAACATTATAACAATATGACAATAATTCAGGATCTGCTGGTGTTTAACCCAGCACACATATGACAAGAGACAAGGATACACCATAGACTGATCACCAGTTCATCGCAGGGCCACACACATAGACAAACAACCACACACGCTCACTCCTATAGACAATTTAGTATCACCAATCAAACTACTGTACATGTTTTTGGACTGTAAGAGGAAATCAGAGTACCCAGAGAAAACCCATGCAAACGCGAGGAGAACATGCAAACTTTGCACAGAAAATTACTAGAAATCAAACCCGGGACTATGCTAACCATTACACCACCACGCCACCCTGATTCTACCATATGCCAACAATACATATTTTAAAATAATTTGTTAAATCTACATTTTATCAGAAACGTAAACTGCAGCTGAGCCCCGAGCAGTGCAGTGATTTCTACGCCCAGCATTATGGCCAACCGTTTTTTCCAAGCATGACAGCTTTTATGAGCTCTGGACCAGTGATGGCACTTGCTCTAGCGAGACATCAAGCCATTGCCACTTGGAAGGGTTTAATGGGACCAAGCAACAGCACTGAGGCTAAAGAGACCCAACCTGACAGGTAACAACAGATCATTAAAGGGTCCTAGATCAGTACAATATAGATGGTACAAAGAGAATAGTATATACTTATACGGTATTGTATATAGAATAGTACAAAGATTCTTCTATTTCTTTCTCTTCCTATTTGTATTTTAATAATAATAAACTTTAAGGACCAATTTCTCCTCAGCCTGCGGGCGAGATTTGGGACGTCAGAATTGAGGAACGCTGTGCATGGCAGCGAAACGTTTTCAGCCGCCGAAAAAGAGCTCAAGTTCATGTTTCCTAACTGTAAGTGATGATTCCTCAGCTATGTGTATATTCACACAGAAAACTTCTGGTCACTTTTCTAGGAACACTTTGGCAATCATTTTATTATCCTGTCAGCCAATCGTGTAAAAGCAGTGATAATGTTAAAAATCCAATAGATCAAACAAGATGAAAGATATTCACAAAAATTAGAGAGATCAAACTAAAACCATTTTACGCTTTTTAGAAGAAATGTTTCATTCAACTGAACGTCTGATAACGCGTTGGCGTAGTGGATAGCACGGTCGCCTCACACCAAAAAGGTCCCGGGTTCGAATCCCGAGCTGGGGATCTTTCTGTGCGGAGTTTGCATGTTTTCCCATGCTTGTGTGGGTTTCCTCTGGGTACTCCGGTTTCCTCCCACAAAAACATTCAGATTAGGTCGATTGGTGATTATAAATTGTCCATAGGAGTGAATGTGTATCTGAATGGTTGTTTGTCTATGTGTTGCCCTGAGAAGGAGTGGCAACCCG
>JAOTRA010000001.1:8738476-8748754 GCA_026260255.1 Pseudolaguvia tuberculata | reverse complement strand
CTTCGGCCCCCTCTGAGTTTCCGCGGGTCCCTTCGGCCCCCTCTGAGTTTCCGCGGGTCCCTTCGGCCCCCTCTGAGTTTCCGCGGGTCCCTTCGGCCCCCTCTGAGCTTCCGCGGGTCCCTTCGGCCCCCTCTGAGCTTCCGCGGGTCCCTTCGGCCCCCTCTGAGCTTCCGTGGGTCCCTTCGGCCCCCTCTGAGCTTCCGCGGGTCCCTTCGGCCCCCTCTGAGCTTCCGCGGGCTTCCGAGCTCTTCCTCTAGGTTTTCTCCATAGGAGTGAGTGCGAGTGCGTGTAGTTGTTTGTCAATGTGTGACCCTGTCCAGAGTGTACCTGTGCCTCTCGCCCTATCTGTGCTGGGATAAGCTTCAGCAGACACCCATGATACCGAATTAGGGAATAAAATGGTTAGAGGATGAAGGATATCGTCCTGAAAGAGAGCATTCCTCTTATGATCTTATTTCCTCATGTTTGTAAGCACTTTGGACATGCTCTGACTTTAGAGGTTCTAAACACATAGGTAATGATCATTTTGTTTACTTGCTTATTTGTTTATTCATCTGTGTAATGACAGTGATATGCTAGTCATAACGAATTAAAACCTACAGAAATTAGGTTACAAATGTTTGGTCTTTGTTAGGATAATGTTTAGGGCATGCTCAAACGGGTCTGAAAGTGCTTTTCCAGCTATTCATCTATTTACTGAATACAAATACAACTGAAACTATGGTGCTGAGAAAAGACCTGAAGAGCTGTAAAGCAGAAATACATTCAAAACAAATTTATTAACGTTAATGGCACATTAACGTGGGTTTCCTCAGGTACTCCGGTTTATTCCCACCATCCAAAAACTTGGTAATTCTTGGTATTCTAAATTGCCCACAGGAGCGAAAGTGTGTGTGAGCGGTTATTCGTCTATGTATGGCGGAGCGATGGACTGGCGATCTGTCCAGTGTGTACCGTTTTGCCCTATTTGTGCTGAAATATGTTACAGCAGACCCAGCGACCCCGAATTAGGGAATAAGCGATTAAGAAGATGAATGAATGAATGAATGAATGACTTTGACTTGACTAAACAATAGAATAATCTACATCTTAGAATTTCAACTTAAACAATACAGCATAATTAGTTTTATTCAAGGGCCTTTTTGAAAATGCTATAAGTATTAGTAGTTTTATTGTTGTATAATTTATTTAGATTTTTATGCTCTTGTTGGGGACGGCATTCCTAGCCCGTCTAACAAATAGAGCTAACACAAATAGAGCTAACCTTTACTCAAGCAGTACTGAAACACATGTATAAAGTTCAGACTACACTTTTGTAACTTAAAGTAAAGATGTTAGCCTATGACACTCAACACATAATTAGTAAAAATTAATTCTAGTAAGGTGAAGAAAATTAAATGCACTTCATATTAAACACACAAAACTGATACCATTTTTTTCTCTAATAAAATTGAGATCTGGCTAACCTTACAAATATAGCTTAATTAAGCAATTAATTATTTGTACTTGTTACTTCCCATCTCCGGCTGCCTTTAATGCTTGAAACATTAATATATTGTCCATCCATTATAAAAAAACATTTATGATCGCAGCTTGCTGATTGGTGCTCCACATGTGAAATCCTTACCCAGTCAGAAAGCCAACAGAACTGGAGGTCTCTATCGCTGTAAATTTACTACACGGAGTGATGACTGTGAACAGATCTCTATAGACACTGAAGGTTGGTGTTATACTATGTAAATATTTCTAATAAATTTAATGAATATTAATTCTCATGTAGTAACTTATGGACAGATTCAAGGCCAGGCCAGGGATTAGATCATCGGGAAAACCAGTGGATGGGTGTGCATGTGAAAAGCCAGGGTCCAGGAGGAAAAATGGTGGTGCGTAAAACCAGTAATTTACCCCATATTTTATGTAAAAAATTCATACTTTTATAAAAAGACAACCTAGAATATATCCTGTTAAACAACTTAACTAATGAAAATTAGTAAACAGACTTATGTAGGTAATAATTTACAGTGAAATTTGCTGGAATTCATCCATGTAGGTTTGTGCTCACCGCTACCAGCACTGGATACATAATAATCAGCTGGTTCTGGGCAGGTGCTTTATCCTGGAACAGAATCTGATTGTTGAAGACACGAGGACATTCTGTCGTAATCGCCCTAGTTCTAAGGACCAGTTCGGTTACTGCCAGCAGGGCGTCTCTGCAGCTTTCACCAAAGACAGGAATTATATAGTGTTTTCAGGGCCTGGTGCCTATGACTGGAAAGGTGCATCACTTGGCATTTCAATTACATTTTTAGTTTGAAATTAAAATTCTACAATATTTACCTGAACTAAAAATTTGTTAAATATTATTAAAATTATACTATATTTATATTAAGTCAATCAATTATTTTGTTGGTTTGAAGGTACTATTCGTCTGGAGCCTATTGACAACTTTCTTCTGGATTCCTATGAAACTGGAGACAAATCTGAGTTTAGCAATGAGCACAATCTTCTGACGCTCAGCAGCTATTTGGGTGAGACAGTTAATAGTCTTATTTGTTTTTTGATTATTTGTTGCATAATTAAATAATTTAAAGCAGTGGATCTCAAATCCCCCCCTTATACACACAAAGAGAAAGATTTATGTAAAACATTGCAATTCATTAATAGTAACTCTGGTAACCATGGTTGCCAGAGGGAACAATATGCTGAAACTCTTTGTGATCGTCTGTTTATCAATCCTGTAGCGCAGATGTAATACGACATATCAGAAAGCATTACATCATGGGTGGGTAATGTCACTGAACAAGAAGCAATGCTATATAAACATGAGCAGCATGACGCCTTGGTAAGCTGGCATTCGGTCACAAAACGACTTTGGGTTTGTTTTATGTCAAAATGATTCTGGAATACAATACCCATGTTGCCAGATACCCACTATCATTTATTTATTGACTACCACCTTCTTTTAAACACACCAAAACAGCTGACCTGACTTTTCCATAGGGAAGCTCTTGTACATACCCAATTCTAGCAGTGCGCACACATATTCATTCATGGTATAAGGCCTAGAAAGGAGACGGACAAAACCTGCAGTTCAATGGGACCTGGTACAGGTAATGGGCATGTACCTGGGCCGTGTGTGGAGGAAAGCTTTTATTAGGCTTTCGTAAACTGCATAATTTGAACTGAACAAAAGTAACAATGAACTGGAGCTCAAAATCTGATTTCAACATGTGTAAATATAAATAAATGTTTAGAATCAGAAATCCAAGATAAACTTTTTTTGTGTGCATTTTTTTCAGGTTTCGCTTTAGATTCAGCAACAGATCTGTTACAGAAAGACAAACAGGTTATAGTGGCAGGAGCCCCACGCTCCAATCTCAGTGGTGCGGTTCTGATTTTAAAGCCGAAAGTAGTGGATGATCAGAGGAGTCTAAGTGTAGCTTACATTCTTCATGGCCCAGGTCTGGCGTCCTCTTTCGGCTACTCGCTGTCTGTAATGGACCTCAATGCAGACGGGTAAGACATCTAGAACTAGAGACTCTAAAGACTTGATTTAACATGCATGACATTGTTTCATAGCATTTTGTATGCTAAAATAATATTTTGATGAAGCCCATTATATTATCTTTCCATTTCAATGGTGATTTGTTAGTTCTGAAAATGACTGCTGAGCTGAGGTGATTGGTGAATGCAGAATATGCACTGATGGAATATTTTAGCTAAAAAATTAATTACATTTTAAAAAATTAATCAAATTTAGTATTTTCATGTCATTTATTAATTTATTTATTTCTTTGTTTATTATTTTAATGTGCATTACATTATCTATAGAATTTTGCTTTGTATAAACAGAATTGAAAAAGTAAAGATTATCTTATAGCTTGATATATATTCTTCTTACCCGATTATTCCCTAATTCGGGGCCACAGGAAGCCTATTCCAGTGCACACAGGGCAAGAGGCAGGGGTACACCCTGGACAGTTTGCCAGTCCATCGCAGGGCATACATACAACCAACTGCACACACACACTGAGCAACTTTGGATCACCAATCAACTTAATGTACATGGACGATGGGAGGAAACCAGAATACCCAGAGAAAACTCATGGAAGAATGGGTAGAACATGCAAATTCTGCACAGAAAGACCCCCATCCTGGGAATCAAACCTAGGACATTCTTGTAGTGAGGCGATTGTGCTAACCACTAAGCCACTGCGCTGCCCTGATATTAAAATATCTGTATTATTATAATTATTGTTTTCTTGCTTTTTTGTTTTTTGAAATTTTTTACACATGGCTTATAAAACATATCTGCTGAATGGTTTACCAGATGGGAGGATCTTGTTGTTGGTGCTCCTCAATACAGCGAGCCAGACATGGAGGCAGAAATAGGAGGCGCTGTTTATGTCTATATAAACCGGCGAGACGGACAAGACTGGGACCGATTACAGCCAGACATTCTAACTGGAAATAAAGACTCCATGTTTGGACTAGCGGTGGCCAAAACTGGCGACATCAATCATGATGGATTCAATGGTATGTATCAGAAATTGGAAGAAGAAATATGAACTTATAGCAGACATTTAATTAAATTTTTTTTGTTTACCAGATTTTGCAGTTGGGGCTCCTTATGACAAAGATGGTTACGGTGCAGTGTACATTTACTTTGGCAAAACTGGACATTTTTTACAAAAAGACTACCAAGTACATGTAAACTATACTAAACTATACTGAAACTAACCAGAAATAAATCTAAAAAACACCCCTGTGACCTATTATTAAACTTCTCTTTGTGTAGGTTTTACGAGGTGAAGCACATAATATTAAGCTTTTTGGTTATTCGCTGGCTGGAAACATGGATATAGATGGAAACGGCTATCCAGACTTAGCTGTGGGTTCACTTTCTGACAGTGTACTCGTCTACAGGTTACATACTAGTTTCAATTTACTGCCAGACACTATATCCTATATCCTGTTATTCACTTTGATCTGTTATAAGTGAAAATTTTCTGTTTAAGGGCTAAGCCAGTGATTAGCATTGAGAAATCATTGACATTAACACCCAATGAGATGGATTTCCAGGAACGAGACTGTCAGAAAGGTCACTGGTAAGCCCAATTTAAAAAATCTCCTTTTTATTTTGTGACTTCAGGCCAGAATCTGTTTAATCATTTTACACCTTTTCCAGTCTAATAACAGCTGAGTCTTGTTTCTCCTACACAACCTATCCTACAACATATAACCCCAAACTGGGTGAGTGAAAGTTCCATGGATGCCTAAATACATTTCTTAATTAATTGAAAATTAGGTCCGATTTTATTATATGTCTCATCTAATGTTATCTTTGTGGTCCTGTAGAGATTCTCTATAAGCTGAGTGCTGATGAACAGTGGGTTCAGGAAGGTTATCAGTCTCGCTTGATTTTCCGGAATAATGAAGGCAACATTGTTCTTGAGAAACAGGGTGAAAAATATTGTTTTCCACGCCGCCTCCGTGTTCGGGTACTAAACCTTTTGACTTTCTTTTTATATCTACACTGTATTAATATGAAGCAGAAGTGGTTTTAGGATATCCTTAAGGGGGTTTAATTCTTGTTACTGTTACAGAATGTCGATAGTTCAAATAGAAATACAAACAAATATATGTCCAACATGATTTCTGTTCATTTCATTTACATTTACAATATTTGGCAGATGCTCTTATACAAAACCTCACTTTCAGTTAAGGGTCTTGTTCTCAAGCCAAGAAATAGTAACTTAGCATGATATCTCATTCTTTTTGAATTTTAAATTAGTGGCTATTTTCTTTTCTGTCTGCATGTATTTTGCTGAGCTCCATATACAGACCGCTAATGGATCATTAATTTGAAATGGAAAATTTCTGTGGATTCTGTAAACTTTGAATACATTAATTCTTCTCCTCCTCCTCTTGATAGGGATTGCCACAGTGGGTTGTTCTTCTCCATACTACCCTGTCCTTTACATCTGACTCTTTCAACCCAACTATATGTTCCCTTACCACATTCATAAACCTCTTCCTTGGACTTCTTCTTTTCCTCCTGCCTGGTACCTCCATCCACAGCATTCGTCTACCAATATAGTGCATGTCCCTCCTCTGCACATGTCCAAACCTCAACCTAGCCTCCCTTACCTTGTTTGCAAAACATCCTCTCACTCCCAAAGAAAATCTCAAAATCTTTAGCTCTGCCTTCTGTGTTTTTGACAACGCCACTTTATCTAAACTGTACAACATTGCAGGTCTCACTACAGTCCTATAAACTTTGAATACATTAATTCAGGCTAAAGAATTTCCAAGAATAATAGAACAAACTTTCTATAAATTCTATATGCCGCTATACATTTTATGTAAATGAGTTTCTTTTTTATCAAGCCTTCGGCTGACGTACAGCACATGCCAATACATTTCTAAAGATGGAATGTCATGTCTCGCATGCACTATTTTATAAACTTTTATAAGTATTTTATTTTTACAGTTATACTGAAATGTATAAAAAATGACTAAACTGTAACCTAGCCGTCAGGGTTGCACAAGCCAGTGCATTCAGTGTCGGTCCCAAACCTGGATAAATAGGGAGGGTTGCGTTAGGAAAGGCATACTGTAAAACTGTGCCAAATCAAATATGCTGATCACAAATGAGAATTTCATAACGGATTGGTCTCGGCCGGGGTTAACAACAACCGCTGCAGGTACTGTTAGCCGACAGGGTACCGATAGAAATTGGTCTACTGTTGGCCAAATGAGAGAGTGGAGGAAGACATCTACAGAGATGGCAGGGGAAGGAGAAGAGTAGGAGAGTGGAGGTTAGGTACTTTTAATGTTGGTACTATGAGGTAGCTGACATGATGGAGCGTAGAAAGGTGGATATGTTGTGTGTTCAGGAGACCAGGTGGAAAGGCAGCAAGGCCAGGAACATTGAAGGTGGATTTAAACCGTTTTATCATGGTGTAGATGGAAAGAGAAATGGTGTAGGTGTACTACTGAAGAAAGAGTACATTGAGAGTGTTGTGAAGGTGGAGAGAGTTTCTAATAGGGTGATGAACGTGAGGTTGAAAGTTGCGGGCTTGATGGTAAATATCATTAGTGCTTATGCACCACAAGTAGGTTGTGAGAAAAGGAAAGATTCTGGAGTGAATTAGATGGAGAGTGTAGCTAGTCATGAAAGATTGGTGATAGGAGCAGACTTAAATGGTCATGTTGGTGAAGGAAACAGGTGATGAGGAGGTGGTAGGTATGGCCTTAAGGAGAGGAATGTGGATCAGCAGACAGTAATATTTTGCTAAAAGGATGGAGAGGTTAACACCTATTTTAAGAAGTAGGAAGAGCATAGAATGACATATAAGACTGGAAGACATTGCACACAGGTGGACTATATTTTGTGCAGAAGATTTAACCTGAGGTTAAGGTGATGGTGTAAGGTTGTGGCTGGGGATAGTGTAGCTAAACAGCATCAGATGGTTGTCTGTAGGATGGCTTTGGAGGTTAGGAAGAAGAGGAAGAGAAAGAGGACAGAAAAGAGAAAAAGATGATGAAAGCTGATGGAGGAAGACTGAAGTGGGAGATTCAGGGGATTCATCATCAGAGGAGCAGGCTGTGTGAAGTTTAATTAATTAATTAGATTAATAAGATACGCTTTCTGATTATTTCTAAATCTATGTTAAGGTCGGGGAACAGACACAGTCTTAATATTAAATGTCCTATGTATCCTAGATGACAACTCTAAGCAGCAAGCAGATGGTCGGACTAACCTGTACATCTCCTCCATGGCCTGGGCTCTGGACAGTCAGCGATTAACTAGGCCTGTCCTAAGACTATGGGCTATGTTGCATGACAAGACAGCAGCCCCTTCCGGAGTGGGGAAGGCCTCGTCCTAACAGACCATGTTTTCCCTCAAAAGTTACCCAATTATCAATAATAGTTAATTTATTTACGGACATCCGGTATATCACTGCCTATGATATCAAGTTTAAACTTTTTTGTCAGCGTCAAAGTAAAAGGATAAAAGCATTAAAGTTGTTGTGGATTAAGTGAAAAAACAAGTATGGCCCGAAGAAATTGGAAATATGTTGCTATAATCTTTCATTGAAAACATAGAACATACTTCAGTGTGCTGTGGTCTTTTCGGTTAATTCACAATAATGTCTTAAGTTTAGATTATTGTCTATGGACCTATGAGACTAGACTGTTCCAAGGCAAGGACCAGGAAAGCATATTTTTTAAGTTAACAAAAAAACTATTTTTGCAGTGGTAAAATGATATGCTGATATATAAATGAATATTACCTGCATCTTCAGGCCAACACAGAGAACAAGATAAAAGAAATCCCGGTCAGCATTTCAGTGGCTCTGCCGCAGTACAGTCCTCCTCAGACACTAAGACGAAGTTCTCTACCCGCTCTCCAGCCAGTGCTTAACAATCTGCAGTCACAGGAAATCACAGAGAAAGTGTGTGAGACAGCAACAGAGAGCTCCAATCATTTGATTACATCAAAAGGCAAAGCTTTAATGTCTAATAAGGAACTTTTTCTACTTATTTTCAGCTCATGTTTTTAAACCCTGACTGTGGAATTGATAATATCTGTCAGAGTAACCTACAGCTCCAGTACAGCTTCTGCTACATAGAGCAAAATCTGGACTCCTGCTTTCCACTATCCAGGTAACCTAGAAAAATATTAATTGTTGTTTTCCAACAAGTACAAAATGTTGTTTAAACAGACAAATTTGATCCAGTTAACACTCAATACTTTTATATCAACAATATCAACTTTACAGAGAGGGAGAGTGTCATGTGAGACGTGGAGCCAAACATGAACAAGTCCAACTCAAACGCAGGACTGGTGGTTTAAATGAGAATTTATTTAAACAAAAACCCAAAACATAAATTTTTACTGCATAACGGTTGTACAACAAACACGTGGAAAACAAACAAAAACCAGAACGAGCATCCATAGATCAGAAAAATTCTAGAAATACAAGAATTGAGAACATGAGCGAGAAACAGAGGTCAGGTACACACAAGCAAATCAACGAGATGAACTGACTATTTCAAAGGCTGGTAATGAGCCTCAGCTCAGGTGCGTGGCACGGGAAGCAAGAGAGACGCCCCTGTTCAGAAGTGGAGGCGTGGTGGCGGTGACAGAGAGGGGGTATAACAGTACCCCTCCTTCTAAGAATGCTTCTAGGTGATCTACAAGGTACCTCCAAGCGGGGTAGAACATAAAACTGAAACAAAACATAAAACAAACTGAACCATACAGAAAGATGGACAGATAGAGCCAGATGAGAACAGAACACACAGACATAAACAAAGCCAGACGGGGTCAGACAAGGACCGAGCCAGACAAGGACAGGACCAGATGAGAACAGAAAAAAACAAGGCTAAATGAAACATAATAGACAAAAGGAAATATGGAGGAAGACAGGTTAGTGGGAGGAACAGGTCCATGGCAGTTCCTCTGAGCCAGGGTAAGGCTGCAGGACACCAGAAGGCCTGGAACCAGCTCAGACCAGCCAGGAACGTCAGGAACCTCTGTAGACAAGGCAGGAATGGCAAAGGCCTCTACTGATCAGGTAGGGGTGGCAGGAGCCTCCTCAGACCAGGCAGGAATGGCAGAGCCTCCTCAGAGAGAGACGCCCCTGTCCAGAAGTGGAGGCGGGGTGACAGTGACAGAGAGGGGGCATGACAGGGAGAGAGAAAAAGAGAGAACAGATTGAAATAAAGAAAGATAGAGAGTGAGAGAAACACTAAATAAAAGAAATAAAACGAGAGACATGAAAAGAGAAAGAGAATAAAAATTAGAAAAAGCGAGAAATAGAGAGAGACAGAGAGACTAAATGGAGAGAGATAAAAAGAGAAAGACAGTGAGAGAGTAGAGATTGATGGGGAGAGAGTAAGGGACAGAGAGAAGTAGATAGATTAGATGAAAGGGTCAGAGAAAGTGAGAGAGCTTGAGCTTGAATATTACAGTTGTGTTTAATCTTAATGTTGTGTTCATCACAGAGAGGATGGAGTGGCAGTAATCTCCCCGGGTTCTGAGAACACGGCCCTGAAGATCACTGTAACAAATCCTGAAGGAGAAGACGCTCATTTTGCTCAACTGGTGGCAAACTTTCCAGAATATTTACCGTTATCATCAGTCATCCACAAACGCGACAGTGTAAGTCTGTGTAAAAAAAAATCCTAATAGAAATAAAGAGAATCAACTACCGGTTCCTAAAGGACAGGAAAGTGGCTCAAGGTGGACTGTTATCACATCACCCT
>JAOTRA010000001.1:8594724-8616565 GCA_026260255.1 Pseudolaguvia tuberculata | reverse complement strand
CACACACACACACACACACACACACACACACACACACACACACACACACACACACACACACACACACACACCGACCTTCCGCTCCCCTCTCTCACACTCCTTGTAACATGCATTCATTTATATTCACTCACACGGTGCTAATGCACCAACTCCCCTCTCCATCCCTCCCCACCATCTTGTTTTGGCAGCACTCACAGGAAAAGGAGCTTTAACTCTGGTACTAAACATCCCCTTGCAGCATTCCTCTCACTCTTCCATCAGTTTTCTTCCCTGAGCAGGTTTGCTGCCTGTGATGTCCTGAGGGGACGTCTCTCCTGTCGCTCTGCTGGGTGAATGTGAAGACCGAGCGAGTCACAGGAAATGACAAGGACTAGACCTAATTTTGACTGTACTTTCACCCACTCCTGTTCCTGCTCATGCTAACGGCCATCTTTGTTCTTACGATTCGTCCTTGATAATCAATCCATCTTCCTAAACAATTCGGTGACTCCACTACTCACATGATGAGAAGGATGAGTAACCTTTGCACGACTCTGTCGCTCTCACTATCTTTCTCTCTCGCTATCACTCTCCTCTCATTTTGTTTCTCTCTCTCTCTCTCTCTCTCTCTCTCTCTTTCTCTCTCTCTCTCTCTCTCTCACTCTCTCTCTCGCTCTCATAGAGCCATCTAAATAGTCCTTCAGTGACAGTTACGCCCCTCCCATCCACTACCCTCACACCCACTACACTCACACCCACTCCTCTCACAACCACTCATCTCCCATCTACTACCCACACACCCACACTCCTCCTAACCACTCAACTACCATCCAATCCCCTCACACCCACTCACCTCCCATCCACTCAACTACCATCCACTCAACTACCATCTACTCCCCTTACACCCACTCATCTCACAACCACTCTCTTCCCGACCACTCAACTACCATCCGCTACCATCAGACACACTCTCCTCCCATCCACTCAACTACCATCTACTCCCCTCACACCCACTCCCCTCCCATCCAGCCCCCTCTCATCCACTACACTCACACCCACTCCTCTCACAACCACTCATCTCCCATCTTCTACCCTCACACCCACTCTCCTCCCATCCACTCAACTACCATCCAATCCCCTTACACCCACTCACCTCCCATCCACTCAAGTACCATCTACTCCCCTTACACCCACTCATCTCACAACCACTCTCTTCTTATCCACTCAACTACCATCCACTCCCATCACTCCTTCAGTGACAGTTACGCCCCTCCCATCCACTACCCTCACACCCACTCCCCTCCCATCCAGCCCCCTCTCATCCACTACACTCACACCCACTCCTCTCACACCCACTCTCCTCCCATCCACTCAACTACCATCCAATCCCCTCACACCCATTCACCTCCCATCCACTCAACTACCATCTACTCCCCTTACACCCACTCATCTCACAACCACTCTCTTCCCATCCACTCAACTACCATCCACTCCCATCACACCCACTTTTCTCACACCCACTCTCCTTCCATCCACTTAACTACCATCCACTACCATCAGACACACTCTCCTCCCATCCACTCAACTACCATCTACTCCCCTCACACCCACTCCTCTCACAACCACTCTCCTCCCATCCACACAACTACCATCCACTCCCCTCACACCCACTCCTCTCCCATCTACTACCCTCACACCCACTCTCCTCCCATCCACTCAACTACCATCCAATCCCCTTACACCCACTCACCTCCCATCCACTCAAGTACCATCTACTCCCCTTACACCCACTCATCTCACAACCACTCTCTTCCCATCCACTCAACTACCATCCACTCCCATCACTCCTTCAGTGACTGTTACGCCCCTCCCATCCACTACCCTCACACCCACTCCCCTCCCATCCAGCCCCCTCTCATCCACTACACTCATACCCACTCCTCTCACAACCACTCATCTCCCATCTACTACCCTCACACCCACTCTCCTCCCATCCACTCAACTACCATCCAATCCCCTCACACCCATTCACCTCCCATCCACTCAACTACCATCTACTCCCCTTACACCCACTCATCTCACAACCACTCTCTTCCCATCCACTCAACTACCATCCACTCCCATCACACCCACTTTTCTCACACCCACTCCTCTCACACCCACTCTCCTTCCATCCACTTAACTACCATCCGCTACCATCAGACACACTCTCCTCCCATCCACTCAACTACCATCTACTCCCCTCACACCCACTCCTCTCACAACCACTCTCCTCCCATCCACACAACTACCATCCACTCCCCTCACACCCACTCCTCTCACACCCACTCTCCTCCCATCCACTCAACTACCATCAACACCACTCTCCTCACATCTGCTCAACTACCATCCCCTCCCCTCACACCCACTCCTCTCCCATCCACTCCCCTCCAATCCACTTATCTACCATCCACTCCCATCACACCCACTTTTCTCACACCCCCTCCTCTCACACCCACTCTCCTCCCATCCACTTAACTACCATCCGACACACTCTCCTCCCATCCACTCAACTTCCATCTACTCCCCTCACACCCACTTCTCTCACAACCACTCTCCTCCCATCCACTCAACTACCATCAACACCACTCTCCTCACATCAGCTCAACTACCATCCACTCCCCTCACACCCACTCCTCTCACAACCACTCCCCTCCAATCCACTCAACTACCATCCACTACTATCACACCTACTCTCTTCCCATCCATTCAACTACCATCCACTACTATCACACCTACTCTCTTCCCATCCACTCAACTACCAACCACTACCCTGACACTCACTTCTCTCCCATACACTTAACTCCCACCCTCCCATAAACACCACTCCCATCCACCCACCTCTCATCCACTCCCCTCTCAACTATTACATTCACTCACAATCTCATCCACTCACTTCCCATCCACTACCATCACTTCCACTCTCCACCCATCCATGCCTTTTCTCTACCTGGCTCTACATGATCATTAAATGGAATATAAAAACAAGATGAAGCAAAAAAAAAAATCTGCTTTTATGTTTCTTAATTATGTCATTTGTAAAGACAGCCATCTTTAATAAAATGTAATAAAGAGTTCTTTTGAGATTTCAAGTGACTTCTTTTTCAGCAGTTCAAAAAGAAAAGAGGTGAAAGTGAATAAAACCTCTCAGTGTCACATGATTTATAAATTAGGCTATAAAAGGGTACATTTAAGAAGCTATTCGGAAGGTATTTACTGTCCGTTTGTCTACCTGAAATGATATGTTTGAAGTGAAGAACGTTTACAAATGCACATTTACTTGGCTGTGAGGGATTTTAGAAGAAAAAAATGTGGAAAAAACATTTAATTTAGGGTGGCGCAGTGGTTAGCACGGTTGCCTCACAACCAGAAGGTCCCGGGTTAGTTTTGCCGGGCCAGAGATCTTTCTGTGCGGAGTTTCTCCCCACGCTTGCATAGGTTTGTCCAGGTTGTATCACCGTCTCTCGCACGATGTGCGCTGGGATAGGCTCCAGAAGACCCCTGTGACACCAAATTAGGGAATAAGCAGGCAAGAAGATCAATAATTTTATTTATGCATGAAATATTTTACCTAGGGCGGCGTGGTGGTGTAGTGGATAGCACGGTAACTTCATAACAAGAAGGTCCCGGGTTCGATTCCCAGGCCGGGGATCTTTCTGTGCAGAGTTAGCTTGTTCTACCCACGCTTGCATAGGTTTCCTCCAGGTGCTCCGGTTTCCTCCCACAGTCTCAGGTATGTTGCCCTAAGATGGACTGGCAGCCCGTCCAGGGTGTAGCCCGCCTCTCGGTCTATGTGCGCTGGGATAGGCTCCAGCAGACCCCCAGGACCCCGGATTAAGGAATAAGCAGGCAAGAAGATGAATGATTGATTGAATATTTTAACTACATTTCAGTTTTTTCGCTTTTTTTATGTGCTGTATAAGAAATTATAATAAAGTTCCAGCTTTATGGGTTCAGACGGATGAGCCTCTACATCATTAGTCTGACACGAACTGCCACTGTTGGACCATTTAGCAAGACCTCAACTTTCTAAACTAAAATATGCAAAGAAAAGTTTCACTGTGCTGAAAAGATTCTATTCTATTCTATTCTATTCTATTCTATTCTATTCTATTCTATTCTATTCTATTCTATTTAACCTATTCTATTATATTCTATTCATCTCTATATTCGGTACTATTAATCTCTATTCTATTCTATTCCATTCTTCATTCATTCATTCATTCATCTTCTTACCCGCTTATTCTCGAATCCGGGGTCACGGGATCTGCTGCGCCTATCCCAGCACACATAGGGCGAGAGGCGGGGGTACACCCTGGACGGATCGCAAGTATATCTCAGGGCAACACATAAACAAACAACCATTCACACACACATTCACTCCTATGGACAATTTACAATTACCAATCCACCTAATCTGCATGTTTTTGGACTGTGGGAGAAAACCGGAGCACCCGGAGGAAACCCACGCAAGCGCAGGGAGAACATGCAAACTCCGCACTGAAAGAACCTGGCCTTGGAGTCAAACCCGGGTCCTTCTTGTTGTAAGGTGACTGTGCTATCCACTACGCCGCCCCTCTATTCTATTCTATTCTATTCTCTTCTATTCTATTCATCTCTATATTTAATACCATTCATCTCTATTCTATTCATCTTTATTTTTGATATCATTCATCTCTATTCTATTCTATTCTATTCTATTCTATATATTTAATACCATTCATCTCTACTTTATTCTATTTTATTCATCTCTATTCTATTCATCTTTATTTTCGATATCATTCATCTCTATTCTATTCTATTCTATTTTATTCATCTCTATTTTCGATACCATTATCTCTATTCTATTCTATTCTATTCTATTCATCTCTATTTTCGATACCATTATCTCTATTCTATTCTATTCTATTTATCTCTATATTCTATATCATTCATATTTATTCTATTCTATTCAATCTATACTCAATACTATTCATCTCTATTCTATTCTATTCTATTCTATTCTATTCTATTCTATTCTATTCTATTCTATTCTATTCATCTCTATATTCAATACCATTCATCTCTATTCTATTCTATTCTATTCTATACTATTCTATTTATCTCTATATTCAATACCATTCATCTCTATTCTATTCATCTTTATTTTCGATATCATTCATCTCTATTCTATTCTATTCTATTCTATTCTATTCTATTCTATTCTATTCTATTAATCTCTATTTTCGATACCATTCATCTATATTCTATTCTATTCTATTCATCTCTATATTCTATATCATTCATATTTATTCTATTCTATTCTATTATGTTCTATTCTATTCAATCTATACTCAATTTCATCTCTATTCTATTCTATTAATCTCTATTCAAATCTATTCTACTCATATCTATTTTATTCTATTCTATTCAATCTATATTTAATTCCATTCATCTCTATTCTATTCTATTCTATTCTATTCTATTCTGTACTGTTCTGTTCTATTTTATTCAATAATTTGTTTGTTGATGGACATGTTCTTGCAAAGACCATTCTTGGTTGAAGAACATTACAAATGTAACAAATGCCCTTTTTAAAGCCGTGTCTATTATTGTCTTTGCATCGAGAGTGTAAAGTAATCTACTTGCACAGTTTGCAGTTTACATTTGCTGTGAACATTAGTGAGGAGAACCGAACAGAGGCTTAAACACTATCAAAGGGTAATTAATACAGAATAGAAATCAGTACAGTAAGTTCATTCATCTTCTTACTTCCTGAATTCAGGGTAATGGCGGTCTGCTCACATAGGGCAAGAGGCGGGGGTACACCCGGGTCAAGACACAATGGGTTCAAGCCCAGTCCTGACCAGTCAGTCACATAATTAAGACCTTTAACCATTCACGTGTGTTCTATCATAGCTGACTGTGCTCTGATCTCAACTCACTAAGATGAGATATGCAAAGAAAGAAAAAAGAACATGTGACATATAAACATGTGACAATTTAATTCAACTGATTTACAGTTTGTGTAATAAAATGTAAAGTTTAATTATAGTAATTCATTAATATTTTATAAACATTCCAGGATTATGCCATTTTATATATGTATATAATTCGTTTGTTAGACCGTCCGTCCGTTTGTACATTCATTCATTCATTCATTCATTCATCCATTCATTCATCTTTGATAACTACTTATTTCCTAATTCAGTGTCACAAGGTTCTGCTGGATCTTGTCCTAGCCTAGCCATGCTCTCTAAAGGGCCAAAGGCAGTCCATCACATGGCAACACATACACTGACTCCTACGGGCAATTTACTGTTGAGTCACTAATTAATCCAACATACATGTTTTTGGACTATGGAAAAAAAACGGAGTACCCAGAGTAAACCACATGGAGAACATTCAAATTCCACACAGAAAGACCCCTGGATGGGAATCAAACCTGGGACCTTTTTGCTGCTAGGCAACAACACTTATCACCATTCCAGCATGCCGCCCCTGTATGTAATATAAATATAATATAAATGATAAATGTATAAATTTTAATCTGTTTTGAATATTGATCATTTGACTCTTCAAGCTCTTGAGCACAGATTTTAATTACAAACCAAATGTGTTTTTACACTTACAGCACGAATACAGCTGTTTTAAATGAAGCACAAAAAGGGAATGTCCCGAGTCCCTATGGTGCCACCCTAAGAAACACAGCAACATTGTAAAGGTAAAACTGCTCTTTAATATCTAATTACGCAACTTAAATGAGTTTTAAAAGTACTTCATCTTCACTAGCTTCTCTGATTAACGGTACAAAAGATGCAGCTCTGAGCTTTTGCACCCTAGTGACACGTATTGTATTAAATCACTAAAAGCTATTTTTTTCAGCTCTTGGTTTTTATATTTCCATTAGGCTTTATTACACACATCATGTTATGTGTAGCTTCTTTATTTTTTGGGAAAAAAAATTACAATAGGATTGAAAACAATTTCAATGCTAATCCATTAAGAATAACTTCCTGCAGGTGATTTCTATAAAAAAGGAACAGCATCACAGGGTAAAGGAAGGAATTTTAACACTTTCCGATCTCTTCTGGAAATAAAAAACGTGTCGCAGGTATGTGAACTTGTTTGTTTAGCCTGATGCTGTTTGTAATCAGATAAATTTACATTCGATTGCCTTGACAAAAAGTCCCTTCTCAAACTTTCAAGATGCATCAAATCTGCAAACGTGCAGTGGAAATGAATGATCAAATATATTTAATGGCATCACAACTGGCATCCCGACTGGCATGCTGATCTGCTGACTTTTTCATTAAACATTTTAATTTGTCCGGAAACAATGACAAGATATATATACACTATATTGCCAAACGTTGGTGGTCAACTGACCATCAGATCCATAAGTGGTTCCTTTCTAAGCTGTTGTTATAAATATGGAAGCCGGCAGTTGGTCTATAATTTTTGTATGTATTACATTATTCCTTCACGGACCTAAAATACTCCAAAACTGTTCCAGCATGACAATGACACTAGGCACAAAACCCCAAACCTCCATTATCACATGCTGGATTATTATTAGAGTGAAAAAACACTAGTGTTCCACACAAAGTCTGATCTTGCTATTGGGATGAACTGAAATGGTGACTGACCCACCCCAGACCTTCTTACCTGACATTAGTGTCTGACCTCACTAATACTGTTGGAGCTGCATAAACAGTATCTCACATTCAAGCACAACATTGGACTGGAAGATCTCACTAGAAGACTGGAGCTTCATTCAATAGCAAAAATGGGAAACAATCTGGAAGAAGATGTTATATTGTATGTTTGTGATGCTCAGGTAACCAAAAACTTTTTGGCAACACAGTGTTTAAATAATTTTTCCAAATCTTGTATTAAATAAAAGTCAACATGCTGACAATATACAAATTCCAAACAAAATATTAAAGAATCGTAGCAGACATGAGTGTTCATGCTGCAACTCCAAAACAAACCGAAATACAACTCACTGTTCAGCAATGTTAACCAGAAACTAATTACTGATCATGTCTATCCCCCCAGGACCAATCACTATCCGCAACATCTCTACAAAGACCAATCACTGATCACTAAAGGATTAATCACATCACTGAACACTAATGTCTCCTAAAGATCAGGCACTCATTCATGTTTTAAAAGAACAAATCACTGAGCCACAGTTTGGCATCCGCCAATTACTAATTTACAATAAATAGTCACCAATCATTTAGCTTTTTATTAGTCCTCCAAGGAAACTGTATCGTTTTTGAAGAACCAATCACTGAACTGTAGTCTTTTTCAAAGACAAATGACTGACCTTTACTGTTTTGCAAGGACCAATCACTGACCTTTACTACTTTCTAAGGACCAATCACTGACCTTTACAGTTTTGCAAGAACCAATCTTTGACCTGAAGTGTTTTCCAAAGACCATTGACTAACCTGTATTATTTTCCAATGACCACTGACCTGAACTGTTTTCAAGGACCAATCACTAATCATTGTTTAAGAACATTTTGTCCAAAGCCTAATCTACATACCTTAAAATCCGAATTGTATAAACTTAAAATCATGAGATCTTTAACATTTAAGTAGAATATTGTCTATTATTGAACATTTTAAAAGTGTATTTTTTACACTTTTCTTTTTAAGCCTGAATTCATAAACTGAACATTACAGAGAGTAGGACAGAAGTCATCCAAAGGGTTAAGTAGATAATCTCTAAAAAAAAAAAAAAAATTATCAAAGCATTTTGCCGTTCACAGAGAGAGATTTTGGGTAATAATTATATTATTCAAATATTGATATGTTTTAAACAGAAAACAAGTAGAAAGATTCTTTAAAATTCACAATACAAGTTACATAAACAAGTAAACTTATAGAAAAAATATATTTAAAAAAATGAAAGCAAACCTATCCAAACTGGCCAACACATTGTCACACATACTTTGCAATTATTCATTTTATTTTTCTATAAACACATCATTAGTATAATGTTTTGTGGATGTTTACAATTGCAAATTACCCGAAAATACCCGATTCTCTATATGAGACTTGTGAGGACTTTTGTGAAAGGAGAAGAAAATCTCTCCGGACTCAGAAGTCTGACACTTCCAAGTGATTCTTGTGTAAATAAACGAGTTCTACAACGAAGACAAACAGACTGGCACAGAGACGGACGAGTATGAAAAGAAAAGTGAGGGCAGTCTGGAAGAAGGATGCGAGAAGAAAGCAGGCTGGTGAAAGACAACAGAATCTCTCCTGGAAGGCTCTGATAGACAGTTTAGCGGTCATGATGGAATCTCGGGAGAGAGAAGCGGATGAGAATAGAGGACAAATGGAGAGGAGAGAGGACTCATCGATTGGTGTATGCCATGAGCTACATGCAGCTCTGCAGGTACTTGATGGATCTGTCACATGTTTTAAAGCTGACGTGGCGGTGAGGACGAAGGCCAGAGGACTGAACCATTATATACAGCACCTCAAGCTACAGTCGCACACACACACACACACACACACACACACACACACACACACACACACACACGCACAGTGGAGTGACTAATCACCTGAAATCAAAAGGTCAGGAAGCCATTTTGTTCCACTGGATAAATTGTGGAACTCACATAATCTTCAAACGTCACAGGGTGACAGGAGGAAGAGGAAGGAGTAGCAAAGAGGAGAAGACATGCTGATGTCACACGATGGATTTTAAATATTTTTAAATCTCTCTTTCTTTTTCTCCATCATTCTGTTTGTCTCCCTATTGTCTTTGCCATTCTCACCCTCTTCTCCATCTCACTATGTCTTGTTTCTCTTGCGGTCTTCCTGCTTTTTCTGCCTCTTTCTCTCTCTAGTTTTCTCCATCTATCTTGTCACGGTCTGTCTCTTTCTCCTCTTCTCTCCTCTTGTCTTTGTCTCTTTCTATTTCTCTCTTTCTCTCTCTCTCTCTCTCTCTCTCTCTCTCTCTCTCTCTCTCTCTCTCTCTAGCATGTTTTGTTCTCTTTCTTTCATACAAATAAAGATAAAAAATAAAAAGATTTCCTTCTCTGTTTCAATGAACTGAATTCCTGACAGAGTTTCTAATAGTGTTTCTCATTAAATGCTTTGGCATCAAAAAACCTCCACAAAACGTTTTACTAACAACATGTTTGTGTAGGAAAAACAGAAAAAAACTTTAAAGAATGTCTAAGTGATTTGATAAAACAGCGTAGGATGTCACAGACTCACTGTTCGCTCATTTCACAGCTTTTAGCTCGTTTACTGAAACTGGATGAGGCAAAAAAAATTGAATTTTGGCTCATTTTCTGTTTGGTTTGATTTCACACTGATCAAAGAAACTCCAAATATTTAATCTCAATTTTGGCAGACAGCAATGTTGCCAAATATTTTCAGGAAAAAACCCCAGTTAAATCAGAAAAACAGGCCATGGATGACATTATAGATTGTTTACATTTGTATGGCTCATGTGGTTATTGGGAGGAGTCTTCAATTTCATTACTTTATATCACTCGAACCCATTTATTTGATACCTCATTGATTTTTTTTTATATTATTATTTGCATTTACAGCATTTCTCAGTCATTTTTATACAGAGTGACATCCATTTATCACATTTATACAAGTGACCAATTAAAGGTTAAGTGCCTTGGTAAGGGGACCAGGGTTCGAGTCAGTTTTAATACCTTCAGACATCTGCTCTGGGGGCAATGTATAATAGTTGACCCTGCACCCTACAAAGTGGGATATTTGAAGAACAACATTTCACTATATGAAGTACGATGGATAAATCTGTATGTGACAAATGAAAATTAGAATTGGACCCTGATCTTCAAATTAGCATTCCAACAGTGGAAGCTAACAGTTGCCTACTTCCATTTGGCTTTAATGTATGGATGTACATTTGTCCTTAAAGTCCTTACAGCTATGATATGTGTGTCCCTTTAGCAGGAAGAGGGTCAAGGATCTTGCTTAAGTACCCAACAGTGGTAGTTTGACAAAAGTGGAGGCTTGAACACTGAACTACAAATCAACACATTTACGGGATTAATGCTGGGAATCGTAACACACAATCTTCCAGTTAGCAGTCCAACATCATAACCAGTTGATCTAACAGATTCTTATTACCATTCTTTTCATTCAAAAGCTGTAAGTGTGGAGGACAGCTTGTTTTTAGGTATTGTGGTCACCAATGGAGAGGTGCGTGTGATCAAAGTTGGATCGATCAACATGCTGCTTCACACACACAACCCAATAGATGGAGATCATAGCTTGAGTAATCTTTTTCCAATAACAAATGTGACCAGGTGTGTGTGTGTGTGTGTGTGTGTGTGTGTGTGTGTGTGTGTGTGTGTGTGTGTGTGTGTGTGTGTGTGTGTGTTTGTTACATTCAGCATTTAAATGCTCTAAGTTTTATATTCCTCATTTGTGAGACAATTATTCAGCCAGCACATAATGAGCACTATGACGAGACGAGACGTGGCACGTGAGATGTAGCTAGCGTTCACGTTTATGTTTAAATTTATGATATTTAGCTGACGTCTCTATCCCCAACAGCTTAAATTAATTTCATTATATTTGTACAACTGAGCAATTATGGGTTAAGTACTCTCATGGGCAAAATTTGGTGGTGCTGGGAATCAAACCAAGATCTTCCAATTGGCAGTCAAACATCTTTACCACTTTAGAGATTAACGTCATAGTGTGAAGTGGTAGCACAGTGAAGTGGTAGCACCGTGATTAAGAGGAGGATTCATTGCTGGACTAGTAGACTAGTGAGTAAGTGTAACCTCCATGTACAGTTGTTTATTTATGATATAATGTATGTTGTTCTGGATATGGACATCTGCCAAATAATGTAAATTGACATAAATAAGTTGTAACAGGAGTAAACCTCTGTCCACCTTCCGAAGTTTCTCCGAACATATAAAGAAATTACAGGAATTATTTGAATCTATTACAGTGTCCTTGGATCACAGTCCGATTAGAATCCAGAGTGAATCAGATCAATACTGCTCTTATACACCAAGACATATGAACAACATCATAACCAGCTAAACAAGAAAAAGTGTTTCTCACCTGTCCAATAGAACCAAGATAGATCTATGACATGTATTCGCTGCAGGATAGAAACAAGTTTCTGTGTGTGTTTTATAACTATGTGGGATGAAAATAGCCAGAAGGTAAAAAAAAACACACAGCAGAGACAATACAGGGGTTAGCAGAAGTTAAGTTCACTGAACTTGAGTTGCTTCAAGCCGATTTTTCCAGCATTCTGGTGGAAAACAGGACATTTCAGGACATATTCTCAAGACTCATCACCGAGAGTGTCAAAAATGTGAAGGCCGGAAGGTAGCATGGAGGAGTAACCGGTGTTCATCTGCTCACGTTAGTGTCAGGATTATCTATGGTGAGGAAACATCTATAAATGGGACAGACAGGAAGCTAGTTCATTTGCATATTTACATATGCAAATACATTGATGGAATAAACATGCATGCTTTCGTTGGAAAATAATCAACAGGGGGTGAATTACCATGACAACCAGTTTATTTTTCTACAATGGGAAGCTATCCAGAGTTTCTTACATTACTTCATTTATATCTTTACTTCTTTAAATTATGATTAACTAAAAGTTTAAGTTAAGGGGCTCTACAGTGGCAAGGTTCTGGAATTGTAACACATGAACACTTGAACACTGTCCAACACCCCTTCCTAGTATTTATTTATTTATTTATTTAATTAGAGGAGCCCGTTCTAAGCACTACGCCACCGTGCCACCCTTTCTGGAGAAAGTTGGAATAACAAGAATAAAGTTGAAAGTACCTGAAGAAAATCATAAGAATAATAATAAGAGATTAGGAAGGAAGGAAGAGTTTGAGAATAAAGTTGAAATTGTGAGGTTTCAATCATAATAATTTAAGAATAAAGTTGTAATATTTTGACAATACAGTTAAAATTATGAGAATACATGTATAATATTTTGGAAAAAGAAGTATTTAAGAATATAGTTTATGAATTAAAGTTAAAATGACAACATTTAAAACAGAATACTAGTCTTAAAATTTTTGAGAATCGAGTCAAAATTATAAGAGTAATTTTCAATTATTTCAGAAAAGTCAGAAAAGAAATCAGAAAAGTTAGAAATGAGATGTTATACTCAAGTGTTTTTACAAATGTTTTCATAATTTAAAGGACGGCATGGTGGCGCAGTGGTTAGAACAGTTGCCTTACAACAAGAAGGTCCCAGGTTCGATTCTTGAGACAGGAATTTTTCTGTGTGGACTTTGCATGTTCTCCCCACACTTGTGTGGATTTTCTCTGGGCACATTGGTTTCCTCCATTAAACCTCTGTGACCTGTAGTGGTTAGCATGGTCGCCTCACAACAAGAGGTCCCCAGTTCCATTCCCGGGTTGGAGATCTATCTGTGCGGAGTTTGCATGTTCTTCCACGCTCTCTTGCGTGAGTTTCCTTCGCTTACTCCAGTTTCCTCCAACAATCTAAAAACATGCAGATTAGGTCAATTGGTGATTCTAAAATTGTCCATAGGAGTGAATGTGTGTATGAAAGGTTGTTTGTCTATGTGTTGCCCTGCGATGGACTGGGGAACTGTCCAGGATGTACTCCCTGCCTCTCGCCCTATGTGCGCTGGAATAGGCACCAGCAGACCCCCGTGACCCCGAATTAGGGAATAAGCAGGCAAGAAGATGAATGAATGAATGAATGAATGAATGAATGAATGAATCAAATTTACAATTTCAAGTATTACAACTTTTCTTTTCAACATAGCACTAAAATCCTGTCAGACAAATGTTACACCATCCAAAAAAAGTTTTCTTGTTAAAGTTTTCGGTACGACCAAGTTTGATAGCGCAGAGGGAGGCACAGAAGCATCAGGAATAATTAGGTGAGAAAAGATCACAGGCTGGTTTTGTAGCTTAAAGAAGAGGATTTGAAGAGTGACTGCGTTTGAAACCAGTCAGGATCGAGATCTGTTCCTTCACTGTGTTTTCAGATCGTTGGACAAACGAGGCTTTAATGACACCAGCTAGAGCTCTCAAAGACCACTCAATGCTATTTTCATCATAGGATGCAGTAATCTCAGTCTGGAGGAATTCCCGCTCACAGAAGTGCTGTGCACGGGCGTGCTGACATAGAAAAAGTTTTTCCTGCTAGATCTTTATTAAAAAAATGGAATAATAAATCACTGCACTCAATGACCTTAAGATAGACGGATTTCATTCTTTAAAATCTTTCTGTCTAGTCTGCTTCCTATCCTCTCTGCCAAGTTTTTTGGCTGAACAAAAAATGAAATCGAGGCAAACTTTTACATTTTTTACATTTGAGTTGATTTATCATTGAGTTGAATCCATGGAGAAAAGCATGAATGTCCTGTATAGATCAGAGATGGCTGGACCCCACGCTCATGCTGAATCTGATAAACTTCTTAAAATCCATTGCATGTCTACTTTTCTTTAAAGAAAACGAGATCCATGACCTGGCATAGAAGCCTCAAGTAGCAAGTAGAGCAGGAGATCAGGCCAGAGCGCAGGCCAGAATGGTAAGTTCCTCAAAAAAAGCTCAGGATTTGTTGGCCTTGATTCCACTTCCAGTGCCATGTCGATGCAGAAGATTCTCCTCAGTGCTTTTCATCGACATAAATGGCCTCCCTCACAAAATGTTTGACCTCTATGTCTGTACTCCGTTTTGGCTAGGAAACATTGTCTGTCAACCAGCAGTAAAACAGAAAGAGAGAGAGAGAGAGAGAGAGAGAGAGAGAGAGAGAGAGAGAGAGAGAGAGAGAGGGGGAAAGAGAGAGAGAGAGAGAGCTGCTAAGGAAATCAAGCCACTGCAGGTCATTTCACACAGCAGTCAATGCTGTCTCTGTCTCAGGAAAATCTCCTGCTCTGCTTTTTTTATTTCACACATTCTTTTCAATATTGTTTCTAAGTAATGCCAATATTTAAGATTGAATGCAGGTTGTATTGTAAACAAAGCTCTAAAACTATTACATTGTGCCAATAATTTTGGAAATGCCAGATTCCAAACACATCCCATTTACTAGTAAGTAAAAGTATGTTTGATAATTTCATTCATTTATTCATCCTCTAACCTGCTTATTCCATAATTTGGCATCACAGGGGTCTGCTGGAACCTATCCTACAACCTGGATCCATTGTCCACTGCAGGGCCACACAACAAACTCTCACTCACTCACTCCTTTGGACAATTTAGAATCTATTTAGAACTAATGTACATGTTTTTTTGTCGGTGGGATGAAACAGGAGTACCTGGAGAAAACCCATGCAACCATGCATACACCATCCAGAAAGACCCTTTGCTCTAGAATCAAACCTGGGACCTTCATGCTGTTTTAACCATTATACCACTACACCGGCCTCATTTGATAAGGCCTATCCCAGCTCTCTAAAAGGTCGACTATCACAAGTCCATTACAAGGCCAAACTCACACTCCCTATGGACAATTTAGAATCACCAATCCACCTGTACATGTATTTGGGATGTAACTGGTGTAACTGCAGAAACCATATGCAACCACAGGGAGAACATGCAAAAGCCACACCTTCTTATTGTCAGGCTAACCATAAATGAATGGATAAAGAAATACTAATAAAGAAATCAATAAAATACATGAATAAATAAATATGTTCACAACTCCATTAAATATCTGAAATGGGGGAATAAGTCTTTTTTTGACGTTTTTCACGTCTTGTATGCAAGTGAACATGTACTAAAAAAATCTGAAAATGTCCACCAGCTGTAGGTGTAATAGAGGAATTTTGGTCCAACAGATGTACCCACCAGCAGACAGATCTATTTGATGAAATGAGCTAGCAAAACGGTTTAGAAAATGAAATAAGTAAATAAAATTGAGAGAAAAAAATCTTTGTTCATCACAGGAAATGACAAAATATATGATTTTCCATCTTGCCCAATTTGCTACAATATATGTATTCCCTTTTATTTATAATACAACATTTTCCCACCCATCTTAGCCGGCTTACCGCGCTATAACGATGCTAACTGTCACATTAATTGGAAACATTTATATTCCACATGGATGAACTGCTTATTAACTAGCTGACCCAGGCAAACAAAATGGCTGAGAAAACGCTCGAATTGATTTACACTAGCAGAATCTAACGCTAATAATGTCTTAATGAATCAGCATGTCAGGATTTAGCTGCCATAAATGTAATATATGTAGCTGTACACTTCATTACACCGCGCACATGTTCGCCGTTTAGCTGTGTATTCACGAGGCCGCCGCGAGGAGTTCACTGAGTGCTGCAACTTCCCAAAATAAATCAGTGCACCCTCTCAACCCTGGGCTTCATGTAAGGGTTGTAAAAAGGTATTTATTACCCAGTTATCCGGCAAATCCCTTTGCTCCTGCAGCTCTCGGCAAAGAAGGACAACGGAGTCATTGATTTACCTTTCTATAAACATCGGAGTGCCAGCTCATCCACCAGTTAAACACATCTGGTGCAATAAAGGTAAAACATGCACACCAAGGAATTTAGATCCAAGGACACGGAGTAGTTTTACAGTTAGGGTGTTGTGGGAAAACAGCGTGTGTGAGCAAAATAGCTTTTTTTCCTTCAAAAATAATACGAACAACTGGATTGGAGAATGCCCTAGACTTTCATTTTTCTTTTATTTTGTTGGTGGGGGTCGTAGGTGGAGGTGGGGCTGGAGTGAATGTCATTAATAATGTGATGATGATTTTAGATGTATGTATAGATGTGCTAGATTTGAATATTTGGTTCTGAGCGTGCAGACAAAGGTTTTGGTTTGGGTCAGAAGCTTTCAAGAAAAATATACAGGATGGACTTTTCTTTTGCACTAAACAAAAATGAATCCCTCGTCCATGTTTAGTTTCAATTTTATGCATTCTAAATCCACTTCTCTTTTTCCAACCGCCTTTTGTCCACTTTTTGGATTTACATTATTTTTTTCAAGAAGTATTACCTGATCATCACCATGGAATGTATAAAGCTTTGTTCATGTTTCACAATTTTATTTACATTATGTCAGTAATGGAGGCGCGGTGGAGTAGTGGATAGCACAGTCGCTTCACAACAAGAAAGTCCCAGGTTAGAATCTTGGGC
The DNA here is from genome assembly GCA_026260255.1 of Pseudolaguvia tuberculata. Taxonomy (NCBI): domain Eukaryota; kingdom Metazoa; phylum Chordata; class Actinopteri; order Siluriformes; family Sisoridae; genus Pseudolaguvia; species Pseudolaguvia tuberculata. The sequence continues at coordinate 8,599,418 of JAOTRA010000001.1, read as the reverse complement.
CGAGGATCTTTCTGTGCGGAGTTTGCATGTTCTCCTTGCGCTTGCGTGGGTTTCTTCCCGGTACTCCAGTTTTCTCCCACAGTCCAAAAACATGCAGGTTAGGTTGATTGATGATTCTAAATTGTCCATAGGAGTAAATGTGTGTGTGATTGGTTGTTTGTCTATGTGTTGCCCTGAGATAGCTCAAAGGTGAACCGCCGCCTCTCGCCCAATGCTCAGCAGACCCCTGTAACCCCAAATTCGGAAATAAGCTGGTAAGAAGATGAATGAATGAATGAATGAATGAATGAATGAATGAATGAATGAATGAAGCTAGCTAAGCCTATCTTTGCTCAGCTAATTCAAGTGAAATTCATGTTTAATGTTTTGTTTTGTGATCTTTGTTCCCCATGTGGTCCTGTCTCGTGATCCCCCTGTCCTAATGGCATGCTTTTATTGGTTTGCTTTGTGATTGGTTTTAGGTAGGTCTTGTTTCGTTTATGTGTTCATTGTGTGTTTGCAGCCCTGTGAAGGTCTGGCCTATTTTTGGATGATTATCTTTCACCACGGTGGTGAGTTTTTCCTGTTTAGTTGTTTTTAGTCTTGTTGGATCACCACTTAATAATGAAACTACACTTGGATTCTTCAATACGTCTCACTTCAGTTAAGTTCATTACACAATGTTAACATGAATGTTACCATTTGTTAGGAAGCATAATAAAGAATTAGTTAAACAACCTTTATTATCAAATAAATTGCATTGTTCAGAGGAATGTTACAATTTTCTCTGCCAAAATTTCAGGATTTTATAAGAACTAATCATGTACAAGTGATCTACAGTATACTTTATATTTTATCGGATAATCTATAAATTGTGGTAAAGGTTGTACTGTACAATAATCGATATGCAAAGTCAATATTTATGGATTAGACTACTATTGGACTGAACAAACATTTTTATCCATTAAAACATTTTACTCCCTCACAGCAAACATAAAATAGAAAAGTCAGAAACTGAAATAAATAAAAAAGAAATACATTTAAAAATTAGGTAATTATTTTTTTTGATAGATTATTTGCTAGGTTTAATGTATAATTTTGCTGATATATTCAATAAAGTATTACAATACATATTAATTGATTAAGCAGGTTACAAAATGAATGAATGAATGAATGAATAAATAAATGAATATAGCTTTTTTACCTCTTGTCAAATATATCAGTGGATCTGGCTTTAAAAATCTGATATCCAATAAAAGATTAAATATCAGGAATAATGTCAGTAAAACCGATGATCAGTCAATGTCTTCCTTTGTTTTTGTCTCCAGCCTGTATCCAGACACCCACATTATTTCAAAGTTAATCTCAGTGGCTTTGTTTATAAATTAGGAAGATCTTAGCACAACATCTATCCATTTTAACTTCACATTTTGCCACGTTGTGTGATTTAATGTCATCAGCATTGTAAGACAGCTGTTCATAAATCATTTGGTCATGATTTATTAAATCTTGACTTGTGATTGACGAATTCAGCTTTTCTCACAACTTTCCACCAGTGATTAATTGATGCAATCAACATTTCTTTTAGCTGTAAAAAGACAAATTGGATAATAGGAGAAAATATTATACCTTCTCAAACGGACTACAGGAGCATATAAAAATATATACCATACATAGAAATTGAAATAATTTTCACATCCTGTAATAAATGTATAATACATGATTGTCTTCAGATATATTTTTTGGTCTTCTTGTTAAAAGTCTTTTCACATCCCAATAGCAACCATTATACTAATCGGACTAAAAGGTCATGATCAAGAGTCTAACATTGGTAAGTTTATGGTACTGGGAATCAAACCCACAATCTTTTGGTTAACATTCCAACACTTTTGCCACTGTACTTTCAACTCCTCATCTGCAAATATATATTCTTAGGAAGACATAGGATCAAGAAATGTTCATCCAATCAAAATGTTGTCTGATTATTATATGAAAGCCTTTCCTACATGTCTGTCAACATATGTGTTAATACCTCTCTGCACCCAGGCAGAATACATCATCACACTGTTGATGACCTTAAGTAAAAGCAATGCATTTCCACTGAGTTGAATTGTTTGAAAGATGATGTCATGGTTGCAGTATTTCTTTTGGACATGAAGAAATATTGGATTGGATTGTACTACTGTTTTTATATTTGGTATTATAGTACAAATATAGGTCCTTGCGATGGACTGGTGAACTGTCTAGCGTTTACACCTGCTTTGTACCCTATGTGCGCTGGGATAGGCTCCAGCAGACCACCATTAATGAAGTGCATAATTCAAAACAAGTCTTATAGAACCAGTGTCTAATCATATAATAAATTTGCATACTAGTGTGATAATTAGAAGAATGTAGCATCAAGGCATCATTTACTTGTGATTAGGTGAATAAATAAAACTGTTACCTAGGGGAAGTATGGTGGCTTAGTGGTTAGCATTGTTGCCTCACAGGAAGAAGACTCAAGTTCGATTCCCAGGCAGGGCTCTTTCTGTGTGGAGCATGCATTAGGTTTGCATTTACTCTATATGTTTTCACTTGCCTACATCTCTGTCAGAGAGCTGTTATGGATGGGTACAGACAATAAATTCAAGGAATGAATACTGTTACCCTGTGCAGATGTAAACATATTTGGGCCTAACAATTTGATTGGACAAACACTTCTCGGCCCTACAAAATTTATAAATACATGTATCCGCTTAACACCATGATAACTATAGGGATGTTAAGAGACTTAATGAGACTTTTGATTAGTTAAAGAAACATTCATTCATTCATCTTGTAACCCACTTATTGCCTCATTCGGGTCATGGGTATCTGCTGGAGCCTATCCCTACATAGGGCAAAAGGCAAGGGTACAAACATCTATTGCAGGTCCACACATAGACAAACAACCACACACACTCACTTCAATTTAACATTACCAATCAACCTAATGTACATGTGTTTTTGTTTTTGAGGGTGGAGTGCCTGAAAGAACTCCATGCAGGGACAGGAAGAACATGCAAACTCAGATCAGAAAAGACCCCTTAACTGGTAATTGAACCCAGGATCAAAACCATCTACTCTACTTTAAGGTAAGTACTTCTAATTGATTCAAGAACCTTGTCATCAGCCTGACCATCATGCTTTAGATATTCATCATTATATTTCATATTAACCTCACATGTAATTTAATCGATCTAGATTATTGCCACCGATGTTACCAGCTTATTTCTTCAATCAGACAAATTTGTTGTTTCCAGGTTGTATCTCTGCCAACACACACATCTCTTAGAAATCCTGTACACTTCGACCGGTCAGAGGACAACCACAAAACCTCTGAAGTGCTATAGAGCTAATTGCAGTGATTACATATGTTTATTTAGCAGTCTATAGGTGATGGATTTCATGCTATTTGTTAAGAAATTCTGATTATTAGTTATAAATACCCAGTCTTTGTGTTGTGTTTTACTGTGTGATTTGGCGCAGGAGTGAGACATCAGCCACAAAACTTCTTTAACTCCTACACTTTAGAACCAATTTCCAGTTGACCCGAGAGAACCGATCAGTAACAATTACACGCCTCGTAGAGCAGAGTTTGACCCCAAGTCATATAATAACAACTAATTCGGTTTCTGTCTTGTCGAACAGAATGGGCTGCACATGATGCCCAAATCAGAGCAGGATAATTTATTTTTATTATATTATTTTCACGATGCCATTTTAGAACCGGATGAAAGTGAATATCACTGGCTAGCGGAGTCATGCCATTTGTTAGCCAGACCCCCTGCCATTGAGGGGTCATTGTTTTGATCAGTAAACCGCAGGATGGTACAAACAAGCTTCAATAACGACATAATCAGGACGCCATGATGAGTACACAGGGTGGAATGACAAACCGGCTTAGGCGAGTTAAAGCTTGTTTATCCTTCAATTATAATGTGGATTTTAATACGACGGGAGACGAGTAGCTTCATTTGAAAGTTTCCTAGTGTTCCTTTCTGCGATTTATTATTGTGTTCCACTACGACTAACACTATGGTTACTGCTTCAAACAATAATAATAATAATAATAATAATAATAATAATAATAATAATAATAATAATAATGATAATAATAATAACAACATTTCCTGTACAAACAGCACAAAATGCTTCCCAGTGGTGTAGTGGAACACACATCATGTACATCCTGTACTTTTATCCAGTTAAATGGACTCTCTGCAGTATATATAGGTAAACATCCACTCACATACATTCACTGCTATAGATAATTTACAATTACCAATCAGGCTAATGTACATGTTTTTGGACTGTGGGAGGAAACCGGAGTACAACGAGACAACCCATGCAATCGCGGAAAGAATATGTAAACACAGCACAGAACAACCCCAGGCCCTGGAATTGAACCTGGGGCCTTCTTGTTGTGAGGCGACCCTGGACTGAGACAAGTTAGCTTCATGGTTAGACAAACTTTCCTCCAGTTTTCTGCATTTGTCATCGTTTAAAAACATCTTTGTAAGTATGTCCAAGACCAAGTCAAGTTCTCCTTCTCAACCATTGTAAAACAAAATCCAATTTAACTGTAAATACATAAATACATACATACATACATACATACCTACTTACATACATACATACATACATACATACATACATACATACATACATACATACATACATACATACATACA
>JAOTRA010000001.1:8550954-8567720 GCA_026260255.1 Pseudolaguvia tuberculata | reverse complement strand
TGTGTGTGTGTGTGTGTGTGTGTGTGTGTGTGTGTGTGTGTGTGTGTGTGTGTGTGTGTGTGTGTGTGTGTTAACTGATTAAAATCCAGTGTTATTATTACCGTGTATTCACAGCAGGCCGTATGGCTTTGATTGAGTATCACTGTGATCTGATCTTCTGCTCCTGATTTTGTTACGCTGCTTTTTATATAAACACCGAAGCTCGTACCGCGCGGAACCACCGAATGCGTTCTACAGGTATTACCCTATATTAGAGTATTATGTCATATTAAGATCGGGGGTAAAATATGGTTTCCCGGGTGAGAACCGAGCCATGATATTTGCACAGATGAGACTAAAGTTACTGCGGAGCTCCGGCAGAGACGAATATTACAACGTTATGCGTACATGACGCTTATTTAAAGCCTGAAATATGACTTAAGCTGAGGCTCATGCTGTGCAATTCAGTCTAGGATTTGGTCATCTGACACCAATTTTGGAAAATCCTAAAAGATTCCTGTAATCCTACTTTTTTTTCTTTTCTGTTTGACGAGTTTAACCGTCAGACGGGTAACGGCCTAGGAGATTATGTTTTCTCTTTATGAAATTCTGGCAGTTTGAGAAGATTCCTGCAACGTGACATCTTCTATGATGACTGTCGAACCGTGAACCTATAGCCGCGTGAAACCTGATGACACAAAACGGTAGCACCACGAAATAAAACCACCATGAGGAAATGTGGAAACGAGTCCAGTGTTCAAAATCGTCATGGTGGGAAAAAAGGACTTGTATGACGTGTACAATATATCCTGGCTGTCTCACATTCATTCATTCATTCATTCATTCATTCATCTTTTAACCCATTTATTCCCTAATTCGGGGTCCTGGGGTTCTGGTGAAACCCCTTCAATCAGACATGAAGCGAAAGGCAGGGGTACATCCTGGACAGGATGCCAGTCCATTGCAGGCACACATAGACAAACAACCACACACATTCACTTCTATGGACAATTTAGAATCACTAATCAAATTAATGGACATGATTTTGGACTGGAGATAACTGGAGTACCAGGAGGAAACCAACAGGGAGAACATGCAAACTCCGCACAGAAAGATCCCATGGAATCGAACACGGGACCTTCTTGTTGTGAGGCGACCTTGCTAACCACTACCTCACCACGCCGCCAACCTGACAAAATGTTTTTTATTTTTTTAGTAACTTCAATATTAATTAAAAAAGCACCTAAAATAAGTCTTATGAAAAACATTGAATTTCTTCCGCCTTTTTTAAAGAATGACACGTTCTGATCTCAGGTCATCCTAATGCGTCTCTTTATATAGACCGACTTTATAATTCATGCCTGGCTATAACATTATTATCAGCTTTGTCATGTCAAAGCGAATGGAGTTAAATATCTACTACAGCAGTCATTAGTTAAAAACTCATTTAGCTTCTGCTCTCTCGTTTTACCGCGAGATATGATAAAGCCTTAATTAATAATTTAACCTAATTAAACAGTCATATTTAAAAGAGGGCTGGGTCGGAGCTCTCTGACGAGCTATTCCTTGTTTCTGGCAGAAGCTCATTGTTGGTAATATTTCTTACCAGGAAACTCATCCGTAAAGCCATCCAGTTCTTCTTTAGCCAAAATTCGCTAGTGAAAAAGTCAAGACGAAATCTGAGACAATATCTGAGATGATGATGATGTGTAAGACGATGTCTGAGACGGTGTGAGAGACAATGTCAGAGATGATATATAAGGCAATGTATGAGACAATGTCTAAAACGATATCTGAGACAATGTCTGAGACGATATTTGAGATTATGTCTGAGACGATGACTGAGACAATATCTGAGATTATGTCTGAGACAATATCAGAGACGATGTCTGAGACGATATCTGAGATTATGTCTGAGACGATATCAGAGACGATGTCTGAGACGATATCTGAGATTATGTCTAAGATGATGTCTGAGACAATATATGAGACGATATATGAAACAATGTCTTAGTCGATGTCTGAGTTGATGCCTGTATGCTAGTTTTTAGCAAATTTGTCAGACTGTATGAAAATGTCTGGTCTCCCTGTCACATTTCAGTTGTTGGCCAGGCAAAAAAATTTTTTTTAGAAACTAACGCACACAAGGGGCGGCACGTTGGTGTAGTAGTTAGAATGGTCACCTTATAGCAAGAAGGGTTGGATTCTTGGCCGCTTGCATGGGTTTTCTCTGGGTACTCCGGGTTTCTACCCACAGTCCAAAAACATGCAGATTAGGTTGATTTGTGTGTGTGAGGTTGTTTGTCTATGTGTAACCCTCTGATGGACTCCCTGCCTCTCACCCTGTGACCCCGAATTAGGGAATAAATAAGTTAGACGATGAATGAATGAATGAATGAATGAATGAATGAATGAATGAATGAATGAATGACCATCGAGTCGTGATACCTTTGGGAACCTGCGTTTTCTCATTAAACGGTTGCTTGCAGAAAACAAACAGCAACAATGACACGCCATACAAACACTCCTGTTCTCTCCATCACTTAAATACTTTCTTGTCTGGCTGTTCTGTCCACTGGACACATTTTGACATTTTCCCCCTAGTGGTCGGTATCTTTTTGTAAAAAATTTCATTCCAATCATAGCTAAAATCGGTGGATTAGTGGTTAGCACTCTTGCCTTATATCAAGAAGACTCAGGTTTAAATTTCCAGGCAGAAGCATTTCTGTGTGGAGTTGCATGATTGTCTGGGGTTTACTCCAGGTAATCCGGTTTCCTCCCACAGTCCAAAAACATGTAGGTTAGATTGATAGGTGATTCTAAAGTGTTGCCCTGTGACGGACTGGAGACTTTTGCTTTTTTGCTTTTCATCGAATTAGGGACTTATAATAATAAGTCTATAATGAACTAATGAATGAATAAATAAAAAAATTAATTAATTAATTCCAGAAAAGAATGAGTGGAGTCACAAGATGGATGAATGATTCACTACAGGAAACAGGAAGCAAGGAATCCTGGAACTGGATTAGGTTTCATAAATGGAGTGAGAAAATTCAGCCTCTGGCATTTAATAGTCAAATAACCCACATTTCCATCATCTTGACTCGCATATATTATAATAATTCGACAGCTTAGTTGACTTGAGGATATCAAAGTTTTTTTGGGCCGATATTCACGTTGGAAGACTTCATTTGTCATCAGTGTTCATATGATTAAGCTGTTGAATCGATATCTTGCGGTTGAATAATGAAAGCGAGGCATCTGGATGTTTACGGTGTTATAAAGAAGAACGTCATCCAACCATAAATCAGTGCTAACAGGAAAAGTATATTCTTTTATTATTTAAAAAACCCAACGACAACACACACTACCATTAACGTGTGGGGGGGGGGATGTTGGTGGGTTAAAATGTGAGATCTGAGGTCAGACTTCAGGGCTTTTTAAATGTCATTTCGACAGAGCAAAAAAGAGAGAGAGAGAGAGAGAGAGAGAGAGAGAGAGAGAGAGAGAGAGAGAGAGAGAGAGAGAGAAGGAGAGAGAGAGCACAACAGGAAAGGGAAGAGAAAGAAAAAGCCCAGAACATTAGTTACAATCTTTTATCCCTTCAATGACTATATGAATAAGAACCAAATACAAGAGATTCAGACTGACCAATACACAAATCTTTACACACTGTGGAACATGATGTACCTTCAGCAAACCCCCAATAAACACCTCTGTTTACCTACAAGCCTTGATGGGCCTTTTTGGGAAAGGGGCCTTTTTGGGGACATCATTTTTAGTCATACAAATTTTAATTTTCAATACACAGTATCTATCTCTCTTATCCGTCTGACCAACTTTCTATTGTTGCCATCAAAACCAACAGCTTGATAGTCATGTAGTCTATATACCTTTAACTTTAGCAGCAGCATGTAATTGCTATTTTTAGGATTGGTATTTTAGTATCTTAGTGCTATCAGGCCACACTTATTTTCCATGGTGTTGGACTGCATCTTTAAAGTCTCAAATTCAATAATTCATACTATATGAAAGTGCAGCAAATGCAATGTTTAATAGACTTCTCTAGCACTGAATATGTTCTCCAGCTGAAAAGTTAATGCAAAGCTATTATGCTCATCAGCTCATGTCACATAAATGAATGATACATAGAGCTATTTTGGACAATGTGAGCTTCCTCTCTCTCTGAAGAGAATAAGCAGAAAAGTCTCTTAAAAACTATTAACACCTTTCAAGTCTAGTATGAGACATCTTAAAAGCTTTCAATGACAAAAAAATGTTGCTATTTGGAGTACCACTGACTACCTCTGTCTTTGAAGTCTGTTAAATAAGAGGTCAGTCATCCATCATTAAGCTGCTGTGTTCACTGAGGCTTTGATAGAAAACACACCAAAATAACAAGAAAAAAGAAAAGAAAATCTAGCTCATGGTGATGGATGAAATGCCTAGAGAGCTAATAGTAATGCAATTGAATCCTGTTTCATATCACTTAGAGGTACGTATTATGTCTCCTATTATATAATTGTGGAAAATTAGCATTGCTAAAATTGATATATTTTTTAATTCCCTACACTGCACTGTAAACCCGAATGTTGTAACTAATTAATTGAACTGAGTTGTATTAAAGTAAATACAAAGAAAGTAAATGTAGGATTATTTTATATTTGATTTTTTGGTTGTAGTGGATGCTAATACTTTTTGTATCGAGTTAAATATAATCTTTTGTTAGTGTATATATATTTTGTATGCATGAACAAAAAACGGCATACTAAATCTATTGTCAGTCAAATGGTTTTGTGTTGGTTATTTTTGCCTATTATACGCTTTAAGTGAGATAAACGATTGGAAGAGCAAATTGTGTATAAACATCTATTGGTCCTTTACAGGGGTCATGTTGATTTATTATATCAAATAACAAATTGGACATTTGTTTAAAAATAAATTAAAAATAAATCCAGAAATGGCATTGTGTGTTTGCATGAAATTACAGATGCTTTTTTCATACATTTATAGTAATTACAGATGTAGAATTTGGTTAACTTAATTTATGGAACTCGAAATGGAAAAGTTAATTTTAAAAAAATTTATTAAAGTGTATAAACTGGGTGACTAAGTATTTACAGTTGGGAGAAATTAAACAAATTAACAAGAAGGTCCCGGGTTCGATTCCCGGGTCTGGGGTCTTTCTGTGTGGAGTTGCATGTTCTCCCCGCGCTTGCATGGGTTTCCCCCGGGTACTCCGGTTTCCTCCCACTGTCCAAAAAACATGTACATTAGGTGGATTGGGGAGTCTAAATTGGCCATAAATACCCAGCCATTAGGGAGTAGCCTTAGTGCCGGTCCCAAGCCCGGAGAAATGGGAGGGTTGCGTTAGGAAGGGCATCCAGCGTAAAACCCCGCCAAATCAAATGTGCGGATCATGGATCCGCTGTGGCGACCCCGAACGGGAGCAGCCGAAGGACAAAGAAAGAAGTATAAGTATACGTTAAATGTATGAGCAGGTAATTTGGGTATTTTAAGTAAGAAGAAAGTATTTTGCATGAGTGCAACAAACTTGAAACTAGATGTTTCTGCTTACTTAAAATTTCATAATTCATAACCTAAAATATTTGACGTAACTGATTACCTCAAATTTTTTTTTGTCAACTTATTCGGGATTACAGTGTGTTTGTGTTTCAAGTTACTGTGCATTGAAAAGATTATTTGACCCATGTTAATAATTTCAGTTTTAATTAACTGAATACTTCATGAAAAGTGCCTTTTGATGGCTTGTTGTCCCCTGTGAGGAAGCAAAGTGAATCTCATCAATGATGCAACAAATTAACAAATTTAAAGTGAGTTCTAAATAACAGTCTGAGACAGAGCACATTAGTGTAATTGAAACAGACAAGACATTAAAATTTTACTTCATTGGATTAATTTCAAAGGCTTTATTTTGCTGTTAGTTGCATGTACTGTTAGCCGACAGCGTACCGGTGGAAATTGGGCTACTAAGGAGGAGAAGGAGAGGAGGACGACGTCTACAGAGGTGAAGGAGAAGTGTAGTAGAGTGGAGGTTAGGGTGGGTACTTTAAATGTTTGTACTATGACTGGTAAAGGAAGAGAGTTAGCTGACATGATGGAGCATAGAAAGGTGGATGAATTGTGTGTTCAGGAGACCAGGTGGAAAGGCAATAAGGCCAGGAATATTGGTGGTGGATTTAAACTGTTTTATCATGGTGTAGATTGAAAGAGAAATGGTGTAGGTGTAATCCTGAAGAAGGAGTACATTGAGAGTGTGGTGGAGGGGAAAGGAGTTTCGGATAGGGTGATGAAAGTGACGCTAGAAGATGAGGATGTGATGGTAAATATCATCAGTGCTTATGCTTCACCAGTAGGTTGTGAGTTGCAGGAAAAGTAAAGATGTGAGATAGATGGAGTGGTGGAGAGTATAGCTAGGCATGAAAGATTGGTGATAGGAGCAGACTTCAATTGTGATGTTGGTGAAGGGAACAGAAGTGATGAGGATGTGATGGGTAGCTTTAAAGATAGGAATGTGGAAAGGCAGAAGGTGGCAGATTTTCCTAAAAGGATGGAGATGGCAGTGGTTACCAAGTATTTTAAGAAAAAGGAAGAGCATAGGGTGACGTATAAGAGTGTAAGAAGTTGCACAAGAGTTGTATGGAATATTTTTTGTGCAGGAGAGGTAACGTCAAAGAGATTGGGGACTGTAAGTGGTGGCAGGGAATAGTGTAGCTAAAGAGCATTGGTTGATGGTTGATGGTTGACTGTAGGATGGCTTTGGAGGTTAGGAAGAAGAGGAGGAGAGAGAGGACAGAAAAGAGAATAAGATGGTGGAAGCTGAAGGAGGCTTGGTGGTGGTGAATGATTGGGCAATGACTGCAGAAGTGATAAGGGAGACAGCTAGAAAGGTACTTTGTGTGACATCTGGAAAGGGAAATGGAGACAACGAGACATGGTGTTGGAATGAGGAAGAGCAGGAAAGTTCAAGGAGAAAGAGGTTGGTGAAACAGAATTGGGATCGGCAGAGAGATGAGAAAAGCAGGAGTATAAAGAGATGAGGCAGCAGGTACATAGGAAGTTGGCAAAAGCTAAGGAAAAGGCGTATAAAGAGTTGTATGAGAAGTTGGACACTAAGGCGGGAGAAAATGATTTGTACCAGTTAGCCAGGCAGAGAGACAGAGATGGGAAGGATGTACTGCAAGTTGTAGCAATAAAGGTACAGATTGAAATGTTTTGGCTAGTGAGCAGAGTGTGTTGAGAAGGTGGAGAGAGTATTTTGAGCAGCTGATGTATGAGAAGAATGAGAGAGAGAAAAGGTTGGATGATGTGGAGATGGTGGAGCAGGAATTGGATAGGATTAATAAGGCAGAAGTGAGGAGAGCAGGATGAGGATGAAGGATGAGCTATTAAGAGAAGGAAGAGTGGAAAGGCGGTTGGACCAGATGACATTCCAGAAGCGTAAAGATGGCAGTGGACATTCTGACTAAATTGTTTAACAGGATTTTGGAAGGTGAGAGGATGCCTGAGGAATTGAGAAAGAGTGTTCTTTTTAAGAATAAGTGAGATGTGCAAGCGTGCAGTAACTACAAGGGAATCAAGTTGATGAGTCACACCATGAAGTTATGGGAAACAGTAGTGGAAGCTAGGCTAAGGGAATAGTTGCCTATCTGTGAGCAACAGTGTGGTTTCATGGCAGGTAAGAGTGCCACAGATGCAATCTTTGCTGAGGATGTTGATGAAGAAGTATAGAGAAGGTCAGAAGGAGTTGCATTGTGGGTTAGTGGATCTGGAGAAAGTGTACGGCAGGGTGCCGAAAGAGTAGTTGTGGTATTGTATGAGGAAGTCAAGTGTAGCAGAGTAGTATGTGAGGTTGGTTTAAGAAATGTAAGAGGGCAGTGTGACAGAAATGAGGTGTGCGGTAGGAATGTCAGACTGGTTCAAGGTGAAGGTGGGCTTGCATCAAGGATTGGCTCTGAGCCCTTTATCGTTTGCAGTGGTGATGGACAGGTTGACAGATGAGGTAAGACAGGAGTATCCTTGGATGAGGATGTTTGCAGATGATATTGTGATTTGTGGTGAGGATAGCTAGCAGGTTGAGAAGAATCTGAAAAGGTGGAGGTATGTGCTGGAGAGAAAGGAGAATGAAAGTCAGCAGGAGTAAGACTGAGTACATGTGTGTGAATGAGAGGAAAGGCAATGGAGTGGTAAGGTTGCAGGGAGAAGCGGTAGCAAAGGTGGAAGAGTTTAAGTACCTGGGGTCAACAGTGCAAAGTAATGGAGAGTGCATTAGAGAAGTGAAGAAAAAAGTTCAGGATGGGTGGAGTGGGGGGAGAAAAGTGTCAGGAGTGATTTGTTATAGAAGAAGTGAACCACAATCTGCCCTTTCGTATTTCTCTACTTTAGGGCATACTTACACAGCTATAAACCATATAAAATCATTTTAAAAATCATTTTTAAAGTCATCTAGATACTTCAATAGAAAGTAGTAGAATCAGAGTTAGAGTTATCAACCCATAAATATATCAACAAATTTACTAGTCATATTCAGCCAAATCATACACAGGCAAAATGTAAGTCAGCTAAACCTGAATATGCAGTACAAACACAAGTCCATAAAAATGTGTATTGATAAAATGACAGACCGCACAATATTATATTTGTCCGCACAATATAAATAACTAACATTTATTTCTTACTAAACAAATAAACAAGTTATTCTATTTAATATAAAGCATTGATAATTAAAATGCTACTTTTTTCAATAAAACTTTTACAGCAATTTGGAATGAATGTCTACAGTGGTCAGTAATGCAGTAGAAGCCAACTGGAAGGGTGTATAGGATGGGCTTGTCCCTTGTGTAATCAGTTTTGATGAGTTTTATTCTTGGATCACTTTCTTCCATAGCAGACAAGCAATGATTGTGGTCTGGAACAATGCAATTACAGGTTTTAATTTCAAGGAGAGACAGAACTGTAGGGCAGCTGAGCTCTTATTGTGAGCATTTTCTATTAGAATTGGATTAGGTTACAAATTGACTTATATAGGCAACATTATGATTTTTTTTAATCACTGATTTAAAACAATCATAGCCGTTTTCAAAAAGCTCTTCCCTCTATATAATAGCCATTTAAAGAACACTGTGTGTGCTGCCAAATCATATCTGCCAAATCTGTGTGCCATTTTCATCCTTGTGGAATGGCTAGAGGCTTAATGTAGAAACTATAAATATTATTAAGTCCGATTACCAACGCACAAGTGTGCTTTTGTGCCATCATCGATGAAAGACAATGTGTAAATACATATGTATAAATGTCTGTATACTAAATGATTTATGTACAATTAGCTGACTTCCATATAACTAGTAGCTCCCTTAAGTATTACCATCAGCTAGTGCATGTGTTTTTTGACATTTTTGGAAATTTTGCCTTGCTAAGGCACCGTGGGGCAGCTTCTTGGCAACTGATGATAGGAAGCAAACCTTGATCTTCCAGATAGCAGTCAAACAACCGAACTACCACTTCCACATTAGTATATATTCACAAAAACACTGTTGGTTGAAATGATTTATTTTTTTAATAAAAACTTTTTATAACTTGTATTATCCTGCAGATACTAAAGTAATCAAAATTATCAAATTACTTAAACTTGATTCAATGGAAAGAGAAAGTTTAGTGGTCAAGACTGCTGATTGTGTCACGTCCTCCTCTCAGTTGAGCGTCTCCAGTGCGCTGCCGGTGTGCAGCGGCGCGCGCACGGGCTTGGCTGCGCTTGAGCGCGCTCGTGTGTGAGCGCAGCAGAGTCTCGTTTAGCGCTGATTCACCGGCATTATAAGCCGGTGTTTTTCCCCTTATGGAGCGTTGGATAATTTTTGCGTTTTCCTGAATTAATGTTTCTAGTCTAGTCTAGTCAAGCCAAGCCAAGCCAAGCCAAGTCAAGTCAAGTCAAGTCAAGTCAAGTCAAGTCAAGTCAAGTTCGTGTTCTCGTTCTCGTCACGTCTCGTCTCGTTCCTGCCTTTTTTCTTCTTTTACGGTATTTTCTTTAGTTTAAATCCTTTTCTTATTACTTTCGCTTTTGCCTTTTTTGTTGAATAAATGAAGAAATTAAACTCGCCAATCCTGCGTGTGGGTGCGCTTTTCATTCCCCCCCCCCCAGCAGTCTGACAGATTGTGGAAGAGAGTTTAATTAAAAGAACAAAGTAAGAAAGAACCTTTATCATCAACTGCTCAATAGTTACGTTAATAATAAGTTTACTGTAACTGTATATCAATATTATAGTGTAATCAGTTAAGAGCGGTTTAGAGTGAAAAGCAGGTGCTAGTGTTCTACACTTTACTATTAAATGTTTTATCAAATGAATGGAAATATCTTCTGCAAAGTTTCTCCACTCCACCTAACAATGTAAAATGGAGCTGTCAATAAATGTTTAGTTCATATTTAATTATTTCCACAATCCTTAATAAAGAAGCTGATAAAACACTTTTCTTCCAATGAAAATCAGGAAAGGATGTGTAAGATGCCATGTGCTATGAATGCCCTTGTTTACATAATTACCTTAATAACAGCCTTTCAGTGCACATCTCATCCTAATTGAACTAGACAGAACCGCATAAGATTAACAATGTTGACCTGTTGTAAATCACCAATGTTCGTAAAATTTGTCAGAATTTGTAGCTCTGCTAATCTGAACGCTTCTCTTCGGAATTAATTTGTAAATAGGTTGGCTAACAAATAAAATTGTTAGACAAGTTTTTGTAATATTTTATTTATTTAATTGCTTTTTTTGATTCTGCATTTGCAACAAAAGTGGTTAAAATTATTTAGATTACATACAATGTTGTTGCAAATAAACGGATAGAGGCAAACTTGTAACAGGCATTGCCAATGATTCAAATCCATTTGCAAAGTTTGATGCAATATTTGCTTCAATCAACTTGAGTGTAGGGCAACACAGTGGTGTAGTGATGAGCACAATTGCCTCACAACAAGAAGGTCCCGGGTTAGATTCCCTAAGCACTCCAAAATAAATATATTATGATATTGAGCCAAAAAGCACACAAACATGTAAGCTATAGCAAGTGATGATTTGCATAGGTTTCCTTTGTCACGTCTTCCTCTGGTATGAGCGTCTCCAGGACGTTGCCAGCAAAAGACGAGAATCGGCGCGCAGCTGATTCTCGTCTTGTGCTGATTTGCGCGTGGTCATAAGCCGGTAGAATTCTCCTGGGGAGCTGTTGGATCATTTTCATCTTTCGCCCTTTTTCCTGAATGTTATTTCAAGTCAAGTTCATGTTCATGTCCACGTCTCCTTCTCGTCTCGTCTCGTTCCTGCCTTTTTTTCTTTTACGGTATTTTCATTAGCTTAAATCTTTTTCTTATTATTTTTGCTTTTGCTTGTTTCTTTTTTTGAAAAAATGAAGAAATTAGACTCGCCAATCCTGCGTGTGGGTGCGCTATTAATTTCCGATCCTGCTCCCCCCCCTTTGCCTGACACCCTTTGCACTTGAAGAATCCATGGTGCATAAGATCAGGCTTTTATTTGGGCAGCGTAAAAGAGAAGGCAAACAATCCAGAAGGGTAAATCCAAAAGAGTAAACAGTATCCAATTCGAGGTCAGTAAACATGTATCCAAATATATATAATAACAACGCTTAGCAAGGCCTAGGGCAACAATACTTCGCACCGAATGTTTGGAGGCCACCAACTCTATGGGGGCAGGAGGCTCGGGCTGAGAGGCGCTGGGGCCCCTGTTTGGCACATAGGGCTTGAGAAGGGACACATGAAAGACAGGGTGAACGCGCATGTGGGTAGGCAGCTGAAGTTTATAGGTTACCTCGTTAACTCTGCGGACGACCTTGAAAGGGCTGATGAACTTGGGGCTGAGCTTCTTGCTAGGCAGTTTAAGACGGAGGTGCTGAGTCGACAACCAAACCCTTTGACCAGGTGCGTATGTGGGTGCCGGCCTCCGCCGTCTATCAGCTTGCTTCTTCTGGCCTCTCTTAGCTCTTCCAAGCCGTACATGAGCCTCCTCCCATGATCGCGCACTGCCTCCCATGCCTCCCATGGTCCTCCACTGTCGGGACATTAAATGGCTCCCCAGTCCATGGGAACAAAAAAGTCTGGTATCCTAAAACACACTGGAAGGGGGTTAACTTGGTAGCGGAGTGCCGGAGGGAGTTTTGAGCATATTCTGCCCATGGCAAGAATTCACTCCAACGGTGCTGCTCCCGCGAGCAGTATGAGCGCAGATATCGGCCCAACTCTTGGTTCAGATGCTCTGCTTGGCCGTTAGACTGCGGATGGTACCCTGACGTTAAGCTTACATGAATGTCCAGGCGTTTGCAAAACTCTGTCCACACCTCTGAATGTGAAATGCGGGCCCCTGTCTGAAACGATCTCCTCGGGCAACCCATAGTTCCTGAACACATGAAAAAAGAGAAGTTTAGCAGTCTCCGTTACAGTTGGGGTGCCTTTGAGTGGAATGAGTCGGCAAGATTTGGAGAATCAGCGATCACGGTGAGGATCGTGGTGTGGCCTTCAGAGGCTGGCAGGTCAGTGACAAAATCGATCGCAATATGCGACCACGGGCGTTGTGGGTTCGGTAGAGGGTGCAGTAATCCCTCCGGAAGGTGCCTTGGCGTCTTGGCTTGCACACACACTGAACAGGAGCCCACGACCGCCTGTACCTCGTCAGACAAGCGAGGCCACCAGTAACGCTCCTGCAATAGTTCCAGGGTCCTGAGTACGCCTGGGTGTCCAGAACCTAGGGAGGTGTGAGCCCATGTTATTAGTTGGTGTCTCAGGTCAGCATGAACATAGGTCTTACCCGGCGGGACGCCGTGGGGCGGATCACTCTGTGCATTGGCGTCTCGGATGTCAGCTTCTAGATCCCACAACACCGGCGCAACAATGATGCTAGGGTCCAATATGGGCTTGGGGCTTTCATGCTCGCACAAGTCGAATCTCCGAGAGAGGGCACCTGCTTTTTATTCTTGGAGACAGGCCTGTAGGAAATAACAAAGTTAAACCTCGTAAAGAATAGAGCCCATCGCGCTTGTCGGGCGTTCAGCCGATGAGCACCCTTCACATACTCTAGGTTTTAATGGTCGGTTAGCACCGTGAAGGGGTGCGCACTGCACTCTAACCAATGACGCCATTCTAATAGGGCCTCTTTTATGGCCAATAGCTCCTTTTTGCCAACATCATAATTTTTCTCGGCTGGCGCTAAGAAGTACGCACAGGGATGCAGCTTAGAGGGGGTGCCGTGGGCCTGAGACAATACCTCCCCCACCTCACAGTTACTGGCATCTACCTCAACCACAAATGGAACGGAAGGATCAGGGTGAATTAGGACAGGCGCAGTAGTGAACTTACGCTTGAGGGTGTCGAAGGCTCTGGCAGCAGCCTCAGTCCAATGCAATTTAGTCTAAGCCCCCTTTAAAAGAGACGTTAATGGCGCTGCCGTGTGACTAAAGTTCCTAATAAATCGGCAGTAAAAATTGGCAAACCCCAGAAAACGCTGCAGCTGTTTAATAGTCATCGGCGTTTGCCAATCTCCTACCGCCTCCACTCTACTGGACTCCATCGAAGACGACAAATGTGTTGACCTTGTAGCCCAGAAACTGTACCTCTGTGGCGTGAAATTGGCACTTCTCAGCCTTGACGTAGAGACTGTTTTCTAACAAATGTTGCAGGACTGCCCTGACATCCCCCATATGCTGCTCCTTGTTCTGTGAATAAATCAAGATGTCATCAATATACACTATGGCTCAGACATTGAGAAAATCTCGCAGTACATCATTAATGAACGATTGGAAGCCGGCGGGCACGTTGCATAGCCCATACGGCATCACCAGGTACTCGTAGTGGCCCTTAGGGGTAACGAAGGCCGTCTTCCACTCGCCTCCTTTTTGAAATCGGACTAGATTGTATGTATTCACGAAGTCAAGTTTCGTGAATATTCTAGCCTCCTTCAACTGCTCCAATGCGGCTGGCACTAGTGGTAAAGGATAGTGGTTCTTTATCGTGACGCTGTTCAGACCTCGGTAATCGATACATGGCCGGAGGCTACTGTCTTTTTTCGTGATAAAGAAGAAACCGGCCTCGCCGGAGATGTGGAAGGCCGGATGTGCACCGCAGCTAGAGCTTCCGTAATGCACTTGTCTAGAGTATCCAGTTCTGGATGGGACAACAAGTAGATGCGGCTCTTGGGGGGAGCAGTTTGGTCAAGGAGTTGTATAGCGCATCCTAGCTACATTTTCTTTGCTAAACACCTCTGATAAATCCAAATAACAAGACGGAACATTGCTTAACAAGACGGAACATTGCACACCAGAGGAGAGTGTCTTGCATGCTACAGCACTCACCCCTGCTGCCTTAGTCAAACATTGCCGAGTGCATTCAGGAGACCACTGCACGATTTTACCACTAGCCCACGAGATGACAGGGTCATGCGTGACCAGCCAGGGAAACCCTAGAATGAGAGGAGTTCTCGGGGCCCGTGTCAGGTGGAAGCTGATGGTCTCATGATGGGTAGCTTGCACAATAAGCCGTAGAGGGCGGTCTTCTGGTAATGGCAGTGCCAATCTTTCATCCGTCAATGGCGGTTATGTTTAGTGGAGGGGTGCATGATTCGGTGGGTAAGTTCAGTCGTTGCACCAGTCTCTCATTCATCAGATTTAAGGCTGACCCTGAGTCCACAAGAGCAGAAAGCACACCAGCTAGTTCTACACCTTAGTCGGGTAGCCACATCGAGATCACCCGCAGGGTGCTCGAATACCTCTCATAGTTGGGAGAGAAAGTACTCACTCGACAATCGCATGCGCTCCTCCTTCTCCCAAACAGCAGTTGCCCACTCCAGCGCTCGGTCCGCGAGCAGGGATATGAGTCCTCCAAAGGCGCAGTTCTTACAGTTGTAGTTCTTTATTATATATCAATTATAGTTTTATCTATAATAAAGTTTGAATAATACCCGTATCATCTTCAATATTTTATGCAAATAACATTACATCATTAATTTCAGATATTTCAGATTTATATTGCATACTAATAGGACAACAAAGAATCTGTCTTTCGTACCTCTCTCTAAGGCAGAAATAGTGGACGTTCAGTATGGAAGGTTGGAAGATTTAAGAAAAATTCAAGCTGAGATGAATGTGACCAACAACATTGCACTGCTTAAAATTGGCCCAGTTCCTGTACTGAGAACGGTATGTTTTAAAAACTATTTTAATTGTGTATTAATGAATCATGTTAGTTGTCTAATAAGCTTCTGATTTTCATGCATATGTAAAATATATATTAAGCACATGATGAAATGTATTATTTATTTAATAATACTATTCAGTCATTCACCTTCTTACCCGCTTATTCCCGAATCCAGGGTCACAGGGGTCTGCTGCGCCTATCCCAGCACACATAGGACGAGGGTACACTGGATGGATGGGTCGCCAGTCCATCTCAGGGCAACAACTGTGTGTTTGTCAAACACATTCACTCCTATGGACAAATTAGAATCACTAATCTGCATATTTTTGGACTGTGGGAGGAAACCCACGCAAGCGCGGGGAGAACATGCAAACTCCGCACAGAAAGATCCCGGCCCGGTATTCGAACCAGGAACCTTCTTGTTGTGAGGCGACTGTGCTAGCCACTACGCCACCGCGCCGCCCTTAATAAGACTATTCATTTTCAATTTTAATTCATTAACCCTACCCAGTTATTCCCCTAATTAATTTTTGCCATTCATATTCTCTTGCCAGCCCCTAGACACATTTTACTGATACTGCTACATTTATAGCATTCTTTAGTTTTTATAATCACTTTACATTTTCAATATTTTATCAAATTTTTATAACATAATCCCCATTGGCTATTTATGAAAAAGTTTGATTTTATAGTTTGTGCTATAAAATAAAATAAATTTGTTTGCACCATCCTCCATTGCCCTAACCTTTGCTTTTATTGCAATACAAAGAGAGGTCTAAATCTTGGATTAAACTACAAACCAGATTGCAAAAACGTTGGGACACTGTACAGAATTCAAATAAGTTTCAAATTTCAATATTTTATTCAGAATAAAATACAGATAACATATCAAATGTTGAAAGTGAGACATTTTGAAATGTGATGCCAAATGTTGGCTTATTTTGGATTTCATAAGAGCTAGACATTCTAGAAAGGTGGGACAGATATTAATAAGTGGCCAGAAAAGTTAAATGTACATATAAGAATCAGCTGGAGGACCAATTTGCAACCAATTCCCCCTATGCTGTGGCAAAAATATCAGAAAAAAAAGTTATCAGAGAAAAATTGCAAAGAGTTTGAAGTTATCATCATCTCCTGTACATATCACCCAAATATTCAGAGAATCTGGAACATCCTCTGCGTAACGGTCAAGGCCGGAAGACCAAACTGGTTGTCTGTGAGCTTTGGGCCCTTAGACTGCACTGCATCTCATACAGGAATGCTACTGTAATGGAAATCACTACATGGTCTCAGGAATACTTCCAGAAAACAGTGTCTGTGAACACAATCCACTGTGCCATTAGCAGTTGCGGCTTAAACTCTATAAGTCATATGTAAACATGATCCAGAAGCGCAGGCATTTTCTCTGGGCCTAGGCTCATTTAAGGCAATATACAGTGGAATACTGTTCTGTGGTCAGACAAATCAAAATTTCAAGGTTTTTTTTTAAACTAGGACGTCATGTGGTCAGGTTAGTCCAACCATCTGCTTGCTGCTTAGAGTCGTCATCTAGGACACCTAGGACTTTTAATATTGAGAC
>JAOTRA010000001.1:8510043-8520050 GCA_026260255.1 Pseudolaguvia tuberculata | reverse complement strand
TGTGTGTGTGTGTGTGTGTGTGTGTGTGTGTGTGTGTGTGTGTGTGTGTGTGTGTGTGTGTGTGTGTGTGTGTTAGTAGATGTTCAGACCAGAGACCAGATCCGCATCCATGCAAGCTCTTTGGAACACACCCGCACTAGCTCCTTTGAGATGGCCATTAAGCGCTGGTGTGTCATAACCACACCCTTTTTCTGCTTTCTGAGGCTCCGTCTGAACCACACCCTGTCTCACTCAATCTGATATACGTAAAAAAGCTTAAATATCACAATGAATATTGTTGAAACAATTATCGTCGTTCTTTACTATATAGTGCCAAAGTAAGAAGTTCGTCAGTAATGAATTCTTATATACATTAACACCTTTAAAAATCAGATCTGATTATTTTAGTTTCCACCGCTTGGGTTAGGGTTAGGGTTGAATTAAAAATAGGGCTAGAGTTAGGGCTAGGGTTTAAGGTTATTTTTTTATGTCATTTATTCAACTGAACAATTTGGGGTTAAGGGTCCATTACCCCTCACTCGCTTGGGTTGTCTCCGGGTACTCCGGTTTTCCTCCCACAGTCCAGAAATATGTACATTAGGTTGATTGTGTGAGGTTCTCAATCTGCTGCTGACTACGCTGGGGGCTCAAGTGGGATGAATGATGTGGCACTAAAAGTCTTGTTTAAGGAGGGGCTCAGACCAGAGTTGCAGCCCGAGCTGGTGTGTCGAGGCAAGAATGACACTTATACCGAATTTATCCAGCGGGCAATAAGAGTGGACAACCTCCTACGTAATCATCCTGTAAACTCTCCCATTGCAATCCCCTCAGCTGAGCCTTCCACACCCTACATTCAAGCGGAAGCTGAGCCCATGCATATTGGCATGCACAAACTTACTCATGCTGAAAAACGGCGATGCAAGCAGCTCGGATTGTGTATGTATTGCAGTCAGTCAGGACATCTATGCCCTCAGTGCCCCTCTTTATTGCATAAATCAAGGTCTCAAGTAAGTACACCCATTCGGGCTGTTAGCATTAACGCCCACCTTTCTGTACAAGTGTGTTTTCAAGTTGGCAATGTAAAACATGTGCTCTCTGCCCTTGTGGACTCAGGTTCAGCACTAAACTTGGTAGACTCGCGTTTGTCTAGAGAATTGAGCCTGCCTACCAAACCATGCAACCCTCCTCTCGCATAACCACAATCGACGGTTGAAATTGTTGCCGCCATCACGGAGAAAACCGAAGCCCTATTGTTTTTAGTGAATGACGCCCACCAGGAGAGGGCTACCTTTTACCTCACCCACGCTCCTAAAACGTCCCTCATCCTGGGGTACCCTTGGCTGGTTAAGCATGACCCGGTCATTTCATGGAGCCAAGGAAAAATCGTTCAGTGGTCCCCGTGGTGCCAGCGAAGCTGCATGAATAAATCAGCAAAGGTGAGTCCAGTCCCCAGTTTGACGGTGTCTACATGCCCAGACAATGTTCCCTTATGCTAACATGACTTAGCAGAGGTGTTTAGTAAAGAAAGGGCTGCTGCCCTACCGCCTCAAAGGGAGATAGACTGTGGGATTGAGCTCTTCGAGAACGCTCGAACGCTAACCCCCCCAAAGAGCTGAGTCTATCTAAGCCTGAGATGGAAACCCTGGATAATTATATTGAGGAAGCGCTTGCAGCGGGGCACATTAGAGCCTCCTCATCTCTTGCCGGAGCAGGGTTCTTTTTTATTACCAAGAGGGACGGAAGCCTCGTCCCTGTATTGACTACCGAGGTTTGAACAGTATAACAGTTAAAAATCACTACCCTCTGCCCTTGGTACCGTCAGTCCTCGAACAGCTGAAAGATGCTTGTCTATTTACTAAATGAGTCTTACGTAGTGCCTATAACTTGCTAAGAATTCGCAAAGGAGATGAATGGAAAACAGCCTTTGTCACCCCTAAAGGCCACTAAGAGTACTTAGTCATGCCATATGGACTTTGCAATGCTCCAGCGGTGTTCCAGTCATTTATTAACGATGTTCTGCGGGAGTTTCTCAACGTCTGTGTAATTGTGTATATTGATGATATTCTGGTCTATTCGTAGGACGAAGTGCAGCATAAGGGGCACGTCCGGGCAGTTCTGCAGCGGCTACTGGAAAACAGGCTGTTCATTAAAGCAGAAAAATGTGTCTTTCACACCACTGAAGTGCAGTTTTTAGGGTATGTTGTGAACACAAATGGAACCAGGGCGGGTGCTAGTGGTACAAGTTTGGCCCGCACCCCGAACTGTCAAACAATTACAGTGTTTCTTGGGCTTTGCAAATTTTTATAGGTGCTTCATACGTAATTTCAGCGATGCTGCTGCTTCTCTAACCTCCCTCCTTAAGGGTAAACCCGCCAAACTGAGATGAACTGAAGCCAAGGTGTTTGAGTTACTCAAGCATAAATTCACGACAGCACCCATGCTCAAGCATCCTGATCCTTCCCTTCCTTTCATGGTGGAAGTAGACGCCAGTAATTGTGGGATTGAGGCGATATTGTCTCAGAGGCACGGCTCACCTCCTAGGCTTCATCCCTGCGCCTACTTCTCACGAAAGCTCACACCAGCGGAGGCCAATTATGACGTGGGTAATAAGGAACTGCTAGCGGTTAAAGAGGCCTTATTAGAGTGGAGGCACTGATTGGAGGGAAGTACACACCCATTCACTGTGCTCACCGATCATACAAACTTGGAATATGTAAAAGGGGCCCATCGTTTAAATGCTCGACAGGCCCGCTGGGTCCTATTTTTTACAAGGTTTAATTTTACTGTTACTTACAGTCCGGGGTCGAAGAATTGCAAGACTGATGCCCTCTCCTGGATATATGACCTCGCAGAGCACGATGGCAGCGCAAAGACTATCCTCAATCCAAGCGTGGTGGTGGCCCCTGTGCTGTGGAATTTGACGGAAGAAATTCAAGAGGCCAGTGCTCGCCTATCCACACCGTGGGGTAGGATATTTGTTCACCCTGAATTCAGACAGTGTTTATTGACTTGGGCTCATGCCCCTCTGAGTACAGGGCATCCTGGTGCACGGAGGACCCTGGAGTTACTGCAGGATCAATACTGATGGCCTCGTATGATGGAGGAAGTGCAATCATTCGTCCAATCCTGCGCTGCTTGTGCTCAGGCCAAAACGCCCCGTCACCTACCAGAAGGTTTGCTGCACCCATTGCCTATTCCGCAAAGGCCCTGGTCACACTTATCACTGGACTTCGTTACGGATCTACCTCCCTCCAATGGATACACTACGGTACTCACGATGGTGGACCGGTTTTCGAAGTCCTGTCGCCTGATCCCTCTAAAAGTCCTTTCGTCAGCCTCTCAAACAGGTAACTTTTTGTTCTTTAATGTTTTCATATGTTATGGGCTGCCAAAAGACATCGTTTCTGATCAGGGGCTACAATTCACATCAAGAGTCTGGGTGGAGTTTTGTAAGCGCCTCGACATCAATGTGAGCCTCACCTCAGGGTATCACCCTCAGTCAAATGGGCAAGTGGAGCGCTTGAATCAGGAGTTGGGGCACTATCTCTGTACATACTGTTCAAAGGAGCAGCAGCGCTGGAGCGAGTTTCTGCCCTGGGCAGAATATGCGCATAATTCCCTCCGCCAATCATCAACCGGACTAACACCGTTCCAGTGTGTTCTAGGGTACCAGCCTCCTTTGTTCCCTTGGACAGGAGAGCCATCCAGTGTGCAATCAGTGGAGGACTGGTACCAACGCAGTGCGTGCACTTGGGAAGCGGCACATGTACGCCTGCTGTCAATTATCAGCCCGGCCAGAGAGTGTGGTTGTCTACTTGTCACCTAAAACTCAAGCTGCCCTGTAGGAAGCTTAGCACACGGTACATCGCACCATTCAAGGTCTTGCAACAAATCAACGAGGTAACCTTCAAACTCCAGCTACCAAACTATATGCGCATTAACCCTACCTTCCATGTGTCACTTTTGAAGCCGTATGTGCCCTCAAGCAGCCCCAGTGAGCCCCAATCAGATCCTCCGGCCCCCATCGAGCTGGAAGATGGTCTGGCGTATACTGTGCGATAGATCCTCAGTTCTAGGAGGAGACGGGGTAACCTGCAATGCTTGGTGGACTGGGAGGGTTACGGACCGGAGGAACAGGCCTGGGTGAAAGCCGGTGACATCCTTGATCCAGCGCTCCTGCGAGACTTCCATACTCGTCATCCTGAGCTCTCTGCACCTTGCCCCAGGGGGCGCCCTAGAAGACCGCCAGGAGGCGTTTCCTAGGAAGGGGGGTACTGTGAGGACTATGGCTTCGAAAGATCACCTGCAGAGGGCGCCCTCACCCGAATTCTAGAAGATTACTTCCTGGTAGAGCTAATTAGGGCGTGGGCTGCCTATATAAGCAGGTGGCCTTCTGAAGCACACTGCGAAGTATTGTTGCCCTAGGCCTTACTAAGCGTTACTCTCTTGAACTTTTGGATTTACCTTTTGGATTTTTGGACTACTCTTTTGGATACTGTTTTGGATTTGATTGCCTTCCCATTTCCCTTCCCAAATAAAGCTATCTTAAGATTTTTAACTCTGCATATGGATTCGACTAGTCCTTCACAGACAGCCCCGTTACAGATTGCTGATTCTAAATTGCCCAAAAGAGTGTTTGTGTTTGTGTTTGTGGGAGTCCAGCAGACCCCTATGACCCCGAATTAGGTAATAAGTATGTTAGAAGACAATTCCCCAATCTAGGGTCATGTGGGTCTGCTGGAGCCTTACCCTTGCACATAGGGAGAGAGGCAGTGTAAACCCTGGACAGATCATCACAGTCCATCACAGAGCCACACAAAGACACACAATCACACACACTCACACTCACTCCTATGGACAATTTAAAATCTGCAACCTCATATAATTGAATCACATCAGGCTGGTGCTATTTAAAGCTCAGACATTTAGTTTAGTGTGTTCTTGACTGGTGAAGTGATAGTGAACCCCATGGTGAGATGAAAACGGTTATCTGAGAAATCAGAAAATTGTAGCAGCTTACGAATTTGGAAAAGGTTTTAGATAGATCTTAAAAGACATGAAAACAGCCATTTGAATAGAATAGTTCACAAGTGAAGGACATTCAAAACAATTTAATTTAGAAAGACAATTTAACCAGGATGTCCAAGCAAGTTCACCCTGAGAGCAGACCACCACATGCTAAAATTAATCACTGAAAATTTGAAATAAAAGTGTCATCACAAGACCTACAGCAGGCTCCTGGTACTGTTGGTGTGAAAGTGCAGGAAACTTCAATGGCAAGTGGGCAAAGAAGAAACTTTTACTCCCCGAGAAAAACACAAAGGCCAGACTGAAGTTTTTCAAAGAGAATATAGACAAAGACCTTCTGGAATAATTATTTTTGAACCATGCAACAGAAGACATGTTTAGTGTAAACTTAATGTTTAATTGCAGGAAAAAATCCTCATACCAACTGTGAAACATGGAGGTGGAAGTGTTCTGGCTGTACTACAGTAGGACCTGGCCAGCTCACCATCAGAGAATCCACCAGCTTGAGTAACATTTGAGGCCATCTGTAAAAAAAAAAGTTAAGAACTGGACCAACTACATAAGCATAACCCTCACCCAAAACCTACCTGTGAAGTCACTGAAAATTAAGACATGTAGAGCCCTCAAATGGCCAATTCAAAGACTAGATTTGAGTGACTGGCGTGGAGGCATAGTGGTTAGCAACACAACAAGAAGGTCCTGGGTTCCATTCCCTGGCAAAAGATCTTTCTGTTTGGAGTTTGAACAGGTTTTCTCCATGTACTCCAGTTTCGTCCAACAGTTTGTCCAGACATTTCTACATTGCATTGATTGGTGTATCTAATTGGTGGTTGATTGTTTATAAGACTGAGTTTGAATATGTGTGGTTGTTTGTTTATGTGTGACCCTGCGATAGACTGGTGACCTGTAAAGGATGTACCTCTGCCTTACGTCCTATGTGTATTGGGATAGGCTCCAGTAAACACCCTGTGTCCCTGAATTAGAATGAATGAATGAATGATTTAACAAATGAATTTATATATTTTGCTATGAATTTTTAGCGTGCATGCAAAGTCTGTGAAAACGACCAATAAGTGTGTGTGTGTGTGTGTGTGTGTGTGTGTGTGTGTGTGTGTGTGTGTGTCAGAGAAAGCCCTGAAATCTGAGCTCCTAAAACGAATGAGATCATTTATCTGTTATTAATGCCTAGCCATTTATAGATTTTAATGGAATCCTAATTGCCAGATTAATTTAAGTTTCACTTTCGGCAGGGCCAAAAGTAATAGGGACGAAACATAAAATTATTTTACCCCATATTCATCATTTCTGGGTTGAACTCGTTGGCGATAAAGTTTAAAATTAGCCCGGGCGTTAGAGAAGGCTCTGACGGATAGCGCTGGATGATAATTAAATTGAAATATCAGCGCATTTTATTTCTGGGTATGAGAGATGGTTTTAGAGCATAAAGGAAATGCTAATAAAGCTAAGAATCTTTAGCGTCTTTTATCAGTTTGTAAGAACAGACAATGGAGAGGGAAAATCGAAGGTGAAAATTTAATATAAAATCTTAAAAGAAGATAAAATGTCAGTTAAGAAATAATGATTGGTGTTTAATTTGCACTTATAAAGGTTAAGACGAAAACTTTGCTTTTAGTAGCACTTTTAGGTTGAAATTTAATGCAGCTACATATGCTAATCACTAATTCGGCAATACAAAATTCCTAGCTAACTTTTGTAAGTGAATTAATAGGTCTATGACTGAAAATTGAATCATTTCCTGCTTCCGATTGATAAAGAATACATTTATATATATTCTTTCATGAATATCTTACTTTTGTTAGCAACAGGCTAACAACAAGCTATCAGCCTCACTCTAGCATCAGCTTGGACCACATTATATGCGACATGGCTGACCATTGAAAAAAAGTTTATGGCTAAGAAATCAGTACAGGATCAGCCAGTATTAGAACATTTGGCAGATATCCAAAATATACATTTATTTCTTTTATATACAACAAAGCAATGGTTAGATTAAGGCCTTGCTCAGGGACCAAACAGTGGCAAATAGGTTGGAAATCGAACCCTGATCCAATTTCTGGCATGATCCCTACATGGATATTTTTTTTTGGGGGGGGGGGGGGAATAAAATGAGTACACCCAGGAAGGTTAGATGAAAACCTTACACACTTACTTTTACTCACAATTTAGAATCACCAATAAACCTAATGTATATGTATTTGAAGGAAACCAGAGAACCCAAAGGAAGAGCAGGGAGAACTTGCAAACTCAGGAATCGAACTCTAATGCTATCCACTACACCACTGCACTGCACCACACAAACATTCCTGCAACATTCTGTTCTGTTGTTTTCAGTTGCTTATAAGTCATTC
This sequence comes from Pseudolaguvia tuberculata, assembly GCA_026260255.1. Lineage (NCBI taxonomy): Eukaryota > Metazoa > Chordata > Actinopteri > Siluriformes > Sisoridae > Pseudolaguvia > Pseudolaguvia tuberculata. The sequence continues at coordinate 8,512,674 of JAOTRA010000001.1, read as the reverse complement.
ATTCATTCATTCATTCATTCATTCATTTATTCTAACCTATCCTAGCGCACCTAGGGCAAAAGACAGGGCTACACTCTGGACAGTTCACTAGTTCATCGCAAGGCCACACACAAGATTCCGAGACAACGGCATACACTCACGTTGCACGCTATACACTATTCTTTCATGGCTTCTTTTTCTTCTTCTTCTTCTTCTTCTTCTTCTTCTTCTTCTTCTTTTTACTATTATTATTATTATTATTATTATTATTATTATTATTAATAATAGTAAGGGCAGCATGGTGGCATAGTGGTTAACACAGTCGCCTCACAACAAGAAGGCCTTGGGTTCGATTCCTGGAATCTTTCTGTGTAGATTTTGCATGCTCTCTCCATGTTTGCGTGGGTTTCCTTCAGTTACTCATCCCACAGAGCTTTAGGTTGATTGGTGATTCTAAATTAGCCTATAGAAGTGAATGTGTGTGTGTACCCCTGCCTCTCGCCCTATGCGTGGCATCTTTTGCAGCAGACGTCCCTCAGTTATGTGTACAAAAGGTTGCAACCCTGTTGTGAAGTCGCTGTTATAACAGAGCAGAGTGACATAAAAAAATTATTTTAACTTGTTACTGTCATGAGGGCTGCGGAGTTTGCATTTCAAAAACATACAAATTAGGTGGATTGGTCATTATAAATTGTCCATAGGAGTAAATGTGTGTGTGAATGGTTGTTTGTCTATGTATTGCCTTAAGATGGACTGGCGACCCGTCCAGTGTGTACCCCTGCCTTTTGCCCTATGTGGGCTAGGCGCAGCAGACCCCAGTGACCGCAATTTCGGGAATAAGCAGGTAAGAAGATGAATGAATAAATGAATGAATGAATGAATGAATGAATGAATGTTACAGTCACAGGTAACTGTAACATAGTTTCCTGTTTAAAGTTCATTTTAATGACTGGAAAAAAAAGTTCCTGTATCCACACATCCAAAGACTGTTACTGCCTCACTGCTATTTCCATCCATAGCATCTTTTCTGGGAGGCAAAATGAGGAATTCAACTCTTTTTCTATTTTTAATCGAAAACACTTTCATACCCCATGATTTAGTACATCAGTACTAAAATTAAAAGAAAAATTAACAAAAGGTTTAATATTTAAATTGAAATTGAAATTAATGGTAGAACATCAAAGATTATTTTTGGTTAATCCGATCAGATCAAACCCCTGTCATCCTTCTGATCTCTTCCTCTTCTCCTTTATCTTTGGTTCATATTCGTATATAAAAGCACCCGTATCTCTCTTGTCCACCTTCTCATCTCTCTCTCCGGGATCAAAGCAGATGTCTTTATTTATACCGCAGCATCCTGGTCTTCAAACCGGTGGCCGTCTCCAGCTGCAGGTATATGGAAATGTGGTCCTGGAGAGAGCTGCAGGCTGAACCCGAGCAAAGTGTGAAATATGGGTGTATGATAGGATGATGGAGAGATGCACGTAAATGAATGAAGATTAGAAAAAAAGAGGAAAGAGGTGATACTTTTTAAATAAAAACACACCTTATTTTGGACAAAAAAAGGCCACTCAGAAGGTGATTGGTTCATTTGGAGTCTGGTTCATTAATTAAGGGTATCTTAATTTTTGTATACCGTAATTTCCAGACCATAAGGTGCTCTGGATTATATGGCACTATAAACAGTGGTGAAGAGGGAGTGTGCAGCCCACAAGGACTTTTGCGCTATATCAAGACTGAACCAGGACTAAACCAGGACTGATCCCAGAACTGAACCAGTTGGACTGAACCAGGACTAATCTTGGAATTTAGTCTGGACACAAAAGTCATACTGAAACATTTTGACAGATTTTTCAGCACCTTGTACCACATCAAATCGGTTCAAGATCAATAAGTACAAACAGAATGAAGATAATATATGAAGCCACACTTTTGATTTTTTTTAAATTAGTCCGGAAAATACGGGATATATATATTACTCCTCAGCAACTTACATTTATTTCCATTGAACATAGCATTAATTAATACTTATTCATGGATGTAATCGTTTATTATTTCATTATGAGGTAAATTAATTGATGAATAATTATGTTACAGAGTTGTCAATTTTCTTCTCCTTTCGGCTGCTCCCGTTAGGATTTGCCACAGTGGCTCGCTCTTCTCCACAATACCCTGTCCTCTACATCTGCCTCTTTCACCCCAACTACCTGCATCCATAAACTTCCTCCTTGGTCTTCCTCTTTTCCTCCTGCCTTGCACCTCTATCCTCAGCTTTCTTCTACCAATATGTTACAGGTTTGTCTATAATAATTGCAATAAATACAAATCTGTACATGTGTTTATATTTTATATTGTTTTATAATAAAAAACACAAAAATAATTATATAGGATAAGATATTAATCTGAAAATAATGTAAACCAAAGCATTATTTGCACATGTAATTTCAATTTTATTTACACACATAGGATTTACACACATAGTACAGTGAAGTGCAGCACCTCTGGAGAACAACAGTGGTAGAGCCCAGGTCTTCCTGGTCTTAACCATTTGAGCCACACTTGCCTTTACACTGCAGTGTCCTTGAGCAAGGCTCTTAACTCACGGGTGGACATGAAAAGTAGAACATGATCTTGTGTCTATATATATATATA